>MNCI01017909.1:1878497-1897080 GCA_015680685.1 Gnetum montanum | reverse complement strand
ATGGATAGGTTTAATTAATGTTATTTACTACTTACCTAGTAACGCAGCATGTGTACGACTTGGTTACGAGCGTTGACGAACGTGTACGGCTAGCCAAGGAATCGGCTACTCATCGCGATTAGATTCTCTCAACCCTTTCCTCCTAGAGCGTGGGACAAGTACGACTTGATTACGAGCATCTATGGATGTGTACGGCTAGTCAAGGAATTGGCTGCTTGTCATACTTAGGTTAGTTAAGTGCCTCAGTACGACCGCTTCAAGCACTTGCGTTACGTGTGGTGATCCCAGTAACGATTAGCGTTTGGTAGCCACAGTTGCACAGTTCAGGGTGTGTACGGTAAGTGGGAACGGATGCTGACGCTAGGACTTAGTGTTGTAGTTAGAGTGAGTTAGTTTCTCAACCCTTCACCCTCATAGCTTAGGAGATAAACCAGAAAATACCAAAAAAATCATATACCTCAAACTTGCTTAACCATACACCGTGACACATGCAAGCAAGCCTGGGAAGACAACAAACGATTAACCCCAAGCGTTCCTTGTGGCATTAAGGCATTTATCTGCGGAGTTCGACCGGATCGCGTGTGCTACGCTTGTTTCGTATGGTTGAGTGTAGGGGTACCTCGCCACTCATCAAAAATCAATAAGCATCATTTTTTGCATAATCAATGTTAAAATCTATTAGGATAACTAGGTTTTGAAGCATGTTAATTTAAAGAATTCATCATTTCCTCCCTCCCTCCATCCCTCTCTCTTCCATTTCCTTCCTTTCCCTCTCTATCTTCCTTCCTCCCTCTTTTCCCCTCTCTCCCTCTCGCTCTCCCTCTTCACCCCATCTTACAAAGACTCAGGTTGTTGTAGAGAATGAAGCTTATGCAACCTCTCTTTTTCTTCCCTTAGATAATGGAGATTCCTCCTTAGTCTAAGGCTAGCATAGAAAATATAATTCCAAGAGGACACTCAAGTGGAGACCATCTGCAACTTGCTATGGGTCACATCTCCTCGCAATCACCTATTGGTTGTAAGCTATTATGAGTTGTAGCTACTCTTATTCTACCCCATCTAAAAAATCCAAAAGTTGGCGACTTCTTAGTGAGGCTTAACTATGAATTACAGTTCCTCATAGCAATGTATTGCATCTCACTACAAGCCATACCTTAATGTAGTCCTAATTCAAAAGAAATTTCATCATAAACATTTGATCAATGGTTAATTGCAACCAACGATGAATTGCGCCCACTCACAGTCATCATTGCGATTTAGTACAAATTGCAACCATTTGAAAGAGCTCACCAAACTTAGTTGAAATCGTTATAAGAATCCAAAATAGCCCTTAAGCTACTTTTGACTATCATGGACTCCTCCTCTTCTACTAGAAGGACTATGACATAGAACCTAAAACTTCTTTTCTTAACCAAAATTTACCCCCAAGACATATACTTAAATGAGTCTTATTACTAGGCTAACATCTCATAGTTATTAAAATTCAAAATTAAGGGTATTGAATCCCAAAAAATATATATATTAAAAATAAAAATTCAAAGTACAAAAGCAAAGGATTATTGTAGAGAGGAGAAACTCCAAATTTACAAAAAGAAAAGGCCTAATGGTTTTGGAGATGCCTTTTTAAGTTTTCATCCTTGTAACCAGTCTTGAAGAACCTTCCCTTTAGAGTAGGAAATTGAACATTCCATGAAAGGATTAACATTGGGTGAAGCTGGAGGAGGCCCTTGCTCTATTAATAGAATCAACATTATCAGAAGATATTATCTCTATATCTTGGCCAATAACTACAAATGAAGTATTAGGACTTAAAATATCTTGAACATGTTATCCATTATGAAGATTTGACATGTAATCACCAATAGATAGACTTCCTAGTTATTTTTTATTATGAAGAATTAATTGAAAACCACCTGAATTAATAAGAAGATTTTGTGAGATCTTAGGAACAAATATTTGTCTTCCCTTAGTCATTAAAGAATTCTTTGAAATTAATTTGACTAGAACGTTTCTAAAAGGTATATTTTGTTGAACAATAGTAAAAGAAAAGGGTGGGCTAATTGTTGAAGCATTAGCAGAAGAAATCATTCCAAGATCTATAGCATTTGTAGAAAAAAACCTTAGTAGGATTAACAACATTTGTAGAAGAAACCTTAATAGTATTTGTAGTAGCTTGGTGCTAACTCACTTGGATAGCCATACTTTGCAGCATAAAAGGACATGAATCAAACATATGATCCTTTCAATGACAATACTGACATGACTTTGGAAGATTATAATAAAAAAATTTCTGCACACAATTAGTTTCGCCAACATGTAGAAGAATTTCTTGCTTAAATAAATCAAGATCCACCTTAGTCATAAATCAAATTCTACAAAAACCACTAGATATAGCTAGGGTTTCAAAATGCTTGATTGGCTCAATTCAGGAGACAATATCCCATTCAACTTTTTCAAAAATCAATGGAAGATTTGACAATTCAACAAAATAGAAAACCCTTCAAAATTTAGGGGATGTTGGATTAAAATAAGAAGTCCACTTTTGAATAATTAATAAAGCATAGAGATGATTGAAAACACCAATATCAAGGGCCTTAGAAACCATCACTAAGTCAAAAAATTCTACCAACAAAATGAGTTTGACAAATAATGTGCATGGATAACATCCAATCCTTAATCTTTCCAAACTAGATTTAAATGACTCACAAAACTTGAGGAAAAAGGTAAAAGAACACAGAATTTGTATAAAAACGTACCTTCTAGAAATTTCCTAAGTAATAGATTCATATAAATCATCAGGAAACTCATACAATGGCAAAGAAGTAGTGGATTCACTTGAAGGATCACTTATTGAAATTGGCAGCATTGCATATAATTCCAAATAGATTCATTAGAGAAATATTAGATTAAGCATCTTACCACTAGGTTGATACCTCATTGATTGAACATTTCTTAGGAAGTAATGATAGGTAACATGTGTCTAGGATATGCCTTTAGGCTTGTGTTGGAACTTGAAATAATTGAAACATAGGTACATCCCAAGATTTATACAAGTTTATAACTCAATGCTACCTAGGAGAATCAAATCTGTGACTTGGGGTTATTAGACCAAGCCCATACCACTAGGCGAACACCTGATGATTATGCCTTTAGGCTTGTGGCATAGTAGGTGTAATGGGGATGTCATAAACCAAAATAATTTGACATATAACCAACAAGATACATTAAAAAATTATAGATAAATGAAACAATGCCTTAAGAGTGACTTCAATTGGTAATTTTTTACAAAAAACTGTAACTTTTTATAACAAAAATGAAGCAAAAAGTTTGGGAAAGCATGGTTCAAGACACAATCCACGTGATGTTAGGTAGTAACACAATGATGGTTCCTTAAACATAAGATTACTAATTCAACTACAAGTTTAAAACCTAAGCAAATTAATGACTCGAGAACAATTTAAAACCATAGCTTCCGAGAAAGGATGTGCGTGCCTAGTCAAGTTGATGATGCAGCCATACGATATGTAACTAAAGATGGAGATGTTGGGTTCATAGGTGCTACCCCTAAAATCCTCCACCTCAAGCATAGAGACATTGTTCCAAATATATCAAGCAATTAAGTGTTCACATTCACATTTACCCATTGCATCCGCCACATTGTAGGCAAAAGCTTTCCATACCTTTCTGAAAAACCAATGTACTACAGGTTAGGAGACGGAGAACTCGAAGCACTTTGGTTGTTCGCAAGTTAGAATTCCTACGACTGATATAAACGTAATATTTGACATCCCAAAGCGAATTCGAGATGTTCAGAGACTCTGACGATGAATTCCTACAACCGATATAAACTTATATTTGACATGTTCAGAGACTCTTGACGATTATTGCGTGGAACCCAGGTCACGATTTCCTGAAGTTTCCGTGAGAGGAAGTATCATGGTTCTCTGCCACTGCCACAGCAACACAGTGCCCCTGCCACTTCAGTCATGTTCAGCACTTGGTGGGTTCGATGCCATTTGCATTGCCAAGCTGAAGCCCAAGAAGAATCCCAATTTTAAAGTTGTTGCTGTTCTAAAGAGATTTGCATCGCCTTCTCTTAACGTGGAATTGAGTAATGTGAATATGAATGTGAACCGTCTCAGGGGTTTGAATTGCAAAGCTGAGATGGAAGAGGATATTGGTTCTTCATGTACAGGTATTGTGCAAGTACCTCACTCAGCAGCAGATGTGGTAAAAGAATTCTACTCAAGAATTAACTCCCATCAACTCCATCTTGTTGAGCAGCTCATAGCAGACAATTGTGTGTATGAAGACCTCATTTTCTCAAAGCCTTTTGTTGGCCGAAAGGTACATTTTCTAACAGCGAAGCAGCATGGCATGGCATGGCATCCTCTGCCTAGTTCATGAATTATCCAATTAGGAAATAGCATTTAATTGTTAAATCATGTTTCCTGATTTCAAATGGAAGCTTATTGCTTAAATTCGAAGCTGATGCACTATTTTCTAACTTAAAAGAGCTGTAACTATTTGGGAGATCGAATTCGCTTGGTACCGACCATAACAACAACCTGAAAGCCGGTATCTCTGAGCTCTGAATTTGATTAATATCTCTAAACTTTGGAAATTTTACATTACTGATCTCTCTTGAAAAAGTATGAAAAAGAGGGATGCCATTGGTTATTCTTTTTATCCGTTGTTTTTGATTTTCCTTATATTATCTAATTTTAGGGTTGCAAGCATATGGTTACACTAGCACATGGCAAGAAATGAGTCTTCATGCAGTAATAGTTGAGTAAAAAGGAGAGGGAAATACTTGAGAGGTTATGGAATAACATTGGAATTTATGAACCAGTATGACCTTTCTCTAAGATCTCAAGGTCAAAATTGTATTTTAGGTGAAACAAGAATCATCATCATCATTCTAGCCTTACACGGGTTGAGCAAGAATGCAAGGGCAAAAAAACCAAGTTCACGGAGAAAGCTAAATAAATGTCACATTTTTAATACAGTGTGTGATCAATTTTTTAATCGGTATCTCAGAATTTTGAACTCTCAACTTATGCCTTGTTCAAAGTGTCTTCTTACATGCACTGCAAGTACTCTCCAGACAGAAGGAAGATGATGAAACAAAACCTGAGATTGAAAGAAGATGATGATTCTCTAGATACAGATATAATTCTGTATTAGAAGATTGTTGGAAGTTTAATATATGTCACCAACACTAAGATTCTATGCCATTGGAATACTTGCAAGGTATATAGCTAGACTCAATACTATTCATTATAAGGCAGTGATACACATGCTAAGTTACCTGAAGAAGACAAAGGACTTTGGACTGGTCATTAAGAGAAACTGCAAGGAGAAAGTACCTCCCTTGGTATTGATGTCTTGGTTTTGTCTCTTCTTTGTATCTTCTTGTATGAAAATCTCATCCATGGAGCAGTAACCACTATGGAGCTCACAACTCGTAACAATAGCAGAGGGTCCTTCTCCAAGCACACATAGGTAAAGAAGCTTTAAGGAAAATAAAAACGAGAGAAAGATTATATTAGATAGCAGAATAAAAAACAAGAAAAAATGAACTCTTGATTCAAGGAATTGAAGGGCTGAACAAGGTGGATACACAGTTCCTCCCTTATTTTAAAAAAATTGTTTGAAAGATGAACCTTCTTCAACACTCTCACACCCTTCTCGAGTCTTTGTTGTTGTTGTTTATCTCAATTCTTGGTTTTTTGATTCATTATTTTCATGGATCTTTCCACCTGTCTTTGCATTCTCAGGCCTAAATGATGTGGATGAGAGTGGTTTTTAGATCAAATGGGAAGCACTTGTTAAGAATTGTGGCATTTTGGCATGCAAGTTTGCCAATAAAGGCCAAGGATCCCTGATTTGAGGATTGGTACCATCCACAAAAAATGTGAGCATCCTAGGCCCATCTTAATCATGGAATCATCACCATCATTGTCATAGGCTTGTCCCAACAAAATGAGGTTAGCCACATAAGTTCTTTTTTGCCATTCACCTTTATGAATACCTTAGGATCTGCAAAATTTGAAAACGAACTCATCCATGAGATTCAGTATTTTTATTAATTCTATTACATGGGCATGACTTTCTTTTTCTGGAAATGAATTAGGCCCAACTTGACTATGGAAATCTTGAAGTGAATTTCAAAACTTTGGCATTCCTATGAATTCTATTGCTTGGGCATGGTTCTCTTTTTCAAATTGAATTTTTATTTTATTCATCATGATTCAATAGCTCAATAGAACTCCTAACCCTCTTCAACTATAACCTTATTAGTTCAAAATTTGTTTCTTTTTTTACAACCTATCAAGTAAAGAATGGATTCTGAACTACTTGTTTGATGATCTGATTTATCTGAACTCTTGGTTGTTTCTTTCCTTTTCTTTTCTTCGAAGTAAATGTATAATATTATGATATGATTGACAAGATAGCTTTTGTTGAAAATGTGGTTAATATGCCCTATGAGAAGCGTGTCAAGACTAGCTTCTTAAATATAGTTGAACTATGTATGGCTGTTTATGTTTGCAAAGCCTTGATTTCATTAAAAAATAAAGTTGGTTTTAGCTTCAGTATTTTGCAAATCAAGTTTATGTATTATCCTTTATGATTTGGAGATAGAAGAATCCCTACTAGGTTGAAGCTATTGGTGTGCTTTGTGATAGACGAATGCCTACTAGGTTGAAGGGAAATTTTTACAGAACTGCTATCAAACTTGTAATTTTGTATGGTTTAGAATGTTGGGTTATCAAAAGCATCATGCCTAATCAATGCATGCATGTAGCAAAGATGCAAATGCTTAGGTGGATGTTAGGTGCCACTAGGAAAGATCACATCTATACCTCTATTATTAGGGGAAGTTTGGAGTAGCATTCATAGATGAGAATTGAAGTTATTTTAGGTAGTTTGGGCATGTGCTGAGAAGATCGAATAATGCATCTATTAGAAGAGGTCACTCTAATAAAGTTGAGGGAAACAATAAAAAGGTAGACCTAAACATATTTGGTTTGTAAGCATAAAAAATATAGTCAAGAATTGGCTATTAATGCTTATTAGGCTCTTAATAGAAGTGAATGGTAGAAGAGAATTCATATAGTCAACCTCATGTAGTTGGGATAAGGCTAGGATGATGATGATGATATGGTTTGGGAATAAAGTTGGAAATATAATTTTACTTGTATAAAATTTCTTAGGTAGTCTATGATTGTTTCTAGGTCTATACTTTTCTTTTGACTTTAACTTGAGGTTGGATTTTGTAGTTATAGATCAATATTAACTATGTGCTAACTGGTGCTCTTGCAAGATACATCAAAACCCCTTAGGGAAAAACCACAAACACTTGGTAATCCCTTGGAATCTGCCAAGAAAAATCCCTCAAGGAAAAACAATACAAAATGGGGTTTCCCCTTAGAGAAAATCTACAATGCACCAAGCTAATGTTACAAATTTTCATGAGGGAATGGTTTGGGCAAAGATTTGTGTATAAAAGTTTATACATTGGACAAAGGCTAGGCAACCCATTCTCCAAAAATTCTTTTTTTCATTTATGACATGATGACTATTTGACTTGAACAAGCAAGCTCATGAGGGAATGGACATGCAAGCATGACAATATCCAAGAGAGTCACATGTTCTTGTTAAATGAGCCTTTTGTCCTTTTTTAGCCATTATTATAAAGTAGATAATGTTATCATCATCCTAGCCTTGTCCCAACAAAATGAAGTTGGCTACATGAGTTCTTTTTCGTCATTCACCTCTATGAAAAACTAGATCTTTGTTTATTTGCAAATTCTTTGGATAATCTTTAATCATTTTTTCTCAAGTTTTTTTTTTGGTCTTCATTTCGGTGGCTTTCCTAGAATAGTGATGTAACATACATTTTTTATATTCTTGTTATCTAATCTTCTTTGCAGAAGCCCAAACCATGTAAGATGCCATTTTTGTAACCTATCTAAAATAGAAGCCCCTCCAAGGCTTTCTCTAATGTTTTTATTATGTAGTTTATCTCTTTTGGTAAAATTCAACAACTATCTAAGCATTCATATTTTTGCGACACCAATTTGTTCATGCCTCTTTTGTACTACTCAACATTCAACCCCATATGAGATAGCACACTTGATTGCTATTTTATCACATAGAATACCACTAGCTTGTCTCAATTTTGACCATCCTACCTCAATCCTATTTTTTATATGTTTATCGATTTCACCATCTAATTGAAGCATTGATCTTAAGTAGTGGAACTATTTGTAGTTGGATTCCACATATTTTGTCTTACTTCTACCGATTTTTAAGGCTTTTGATTCTAGAACATGTCTCCATTGCTTCATTTTAGGAGTAATATTTTTTGAAGTTGTATCCACAAATATAATATCATCTGCAAATAGTATACAACAAGAAATTTCATCTAGTATTTTTGTTGTTAATGCATCTATAACAATGCAAAATAAGTACAGGCTAAGTGTAGACCTTTGATGTAGACCAATTGTGATTAGAAAATCATATATGATTCCACAAGCTGTTCTAATTTTAGTGGAAAGCCTTAGGGGCCCCACCATCCTATAAATAGAGGAGGGGTTTGCTCTTATTTTGACTTTTTGCCAAGTAAGGGGAGACTATACTAGTTGGAGGGGTGAGGAGTTGAGGAGAGGAGAGGGAGACTGATTATTTCTTGCTTGTTCTCAGCCATCTCTTGGGTTGTCTTGACTATTCTTGTGGGCTTTTGGGAGGTTGATTTTGTTGTTGATGTTCAAGGCTTTTGTGACTAATTTTTGGGGATTTTTGGCTGATTCAAGGAACTATTTTCTCAGAACTTTAGGAGAGGATTTTAGTAGCACCTTGGACTTGTAGTTTGAAGCTGATTTCTTGAGGGTATTGGCGAGACAACAACCCAAACTTGAGGTGTCTTTTCTCTTTCCAAATTGGTCAAGTTCAACTTTAGAAGGGTGTATTTCAAACCCTTATACAAAATGTGTAGTAGGTGTTTGAATTTATATTGGCTTGGACAAGTGAGGATTATTTCATGAGGGCATATGGGATTTCTTGTGAGTTGTGAGTCATGCATGGAGTCTCTCATATGTCTTGGATCTGATTTTTGGCATGTATGTTTTGGGCTTATGAGTTAGCATTTTCTTTGTATCTTGTGCACTTGGTATTTCATGTTTTTGTCATCATTTTTTTAAAATAACAAATGCTTCCCATCATTCTATCTAAGGCTGGTGATCTCTTGTGTGGGCTACACAGACTTAGTTCTTGGAGGTTCTTGATGTTGTTAGCTCCCACCATGTTATCCAACCCTGGTGTTCTTTTTGTGGGCCTACAAGATGCTGTAGGGTTGGAGAGACTTGGTGTATCATAGCTGGATGGCCAAAGGGTCTATTGCGTACTCCTTTTAAAATTCAAAATAAAGCTATCCATATTGAGGATTTTTGGTGCTTTTTGTTAAGCACACATGTTTTGTTTTGTTGATCTTTTTTGTGTCAGTTTTGAGGGGTTTTTAAGAGAGTTGTCATGTCCCAAATCATTGTTAAATGGTTCTTTGTTCAAGCCTACATTTCTTTCAATGTGAAAACATGAGACACTGGAAAATTTATTAATGAAATTTCAAAGTTTAGAACCATGTTAATCCATCATGATGTTCAAACCTAGTTCCAATAAGATTTTAGTGTTGTTTCTCCTTTTCATATTGCACATGAGCACATGGGATTTTGTTTTTGTTTTTCTGCTCCATATAATCAGAATTTTGATTATTTAACAATGTCTGGCCCTAGTATAGAGACTGCCATTTTTTTTTTGGTTATTATCTAGTGTTCACTGTTTTCTAATTTTTTAGACAATGGTAAAAATGGAAATGCCAACCATCACACATAGAATTTGCCTCTATTTCTTCTTTGTTTTTTTAAGAAAAAAGAATTTAGAGACTATTTATTCTTTGTTTTAGCCCAAGAAATTTAAAAAGGGGACTGTTACTATTATTCTTTGTGTGTGTGTGTATATTAATGGCTGGTAATCTATCTCCTAAGATTCTACCTCCCAATTACAGATATTGTAGAGTCTGAAAGATACTTTAGGCTGAGGCTTAAAAAAAAAAAAAAAAAAAAAAAAAAAAACAAAACCCTGTTAAATCCCAACTCCCATGAACTGTGTTGAATATAACTTCAGATTTATTTTCAGGCCTCCATCATCCCTAAACACAAAATTTGATTGTAAAATTCAGGCCCTACTTTTAGACTTTGTTTGCCCAATTTTGGATGCTTCAAAATGGAGGAAAACATTGGCTAATTTTCCCTTGAGAAACAAGCCCTAGTGTTGTAGCTCTCTCCATTGTATAATGTGAGCTCGTGCTTATATGACATTTAAAATACATTTGAGATGTATGAATACTTCCTTCAATTATATGATGGGAATATTGGATCTTGGAAGCTTTGAAGTCTCCTTGGTGTATGCCTTTTATTACATAATGAATGTTTTGTACATTTTATCATAGTTAGATTTTCCTTTCATGCAAAGTAAAATATTATTTATTTTTCCTTATTTTAGTATGCTAAACCCATTTCTTTATCAACAATTATATTCTTTTATTTATGCAAAAAAGAAAAAAAAAGTATATGTGTGATCATGTATGTTTATTTGCTTTCCATAGAATGAACCCACATGAATCGTGATTAGAAGCCCTTTGGGCTCTAGGATGAACAATTCACTGAAACTTATGATTGGTGTGCATTATGTGAAGCATGTAGTATTTTTTAAGGATCATTAACTAAGCATTTTAATAATAATATATTTATTCCCATCCCTTGAATGGGTGGGTTGTATTGTTTATTTATTTTGCACACACCCTACCCTAGATGTGGAGATGAACACCACTATCCAACCCTACCTAGACATATGCTTACTTTATCTTAATATCGTGAGCCATTGGACCCAAAGGGGTTGAGTTGCACAACATGTGTAGGTTTTCAATGATGTAAGCACCATTTGTAAATATGTACCCACCTCACATACAATTCCAGTTTACCTATCGTTAGGGTATATCAAGTGGTAGTTCAAAAATGATGGTTGAGCTAAGCCTTGTTTGTGTAGTTTAGAACTTGAAGATAACCCAACTCACAGCGGGATATTCATTGGATTCTTTGAGTTGGATGACCCTCAATATGAGAATGCAATGCCACATTGTATGAGCATAGTTGTTGAAACCTATATATTTTTGATTCCTAAGCATTGTTTGAAGTGTATTATAAATTAAGTGATCTTATATATTAGAAACATAGTGGAGGACTAGGAATACATCCAACACATCTATTTGTTGTACTTGCAAAATGAAACTTGAAACAAGTGAGTCACACAAATGTTTTATGTTTTCTAACTTTGCAAGTGATGGTAAGTGTTAGCAATCACCCTGGACAATGTTAGTTTTCAAGGTATCATAGTGCTACCAAAGATAGATGATATGCAATAGATGCACTGATTTTTAGGATTATGAAAAGTAGCAAGGACTTATCCTCTTAGCAACTTGTTAAGTCCAATGAGGGAAAGAGGTGCGTAGGTGTTGTTACATTTGATCATTTAATGGAACAGACGTAACAAGGAATTTTGTTTATTGTATGGTCTGTTTTGAATTAAAAAAAAAAAATTAGGAGATACAATCAGTTTTGAGTTCCATTCTTGAGGACACCAAACAAGAAACGGATGTGCAATACCCATCTTTAATTAAAATGAAAAATCCAAGTTAAAGAGCAAGAATCAGATGAAGCAAAAATAAAAAATTGTTGTTCATATTATTTAAGTTTTCTACAATAGATCTGTTGTGTGTGCAATCCATAATTGAAAATAGCAAATGTGGATTAGGAAATTTGAATTTGGACAATATTTTACAATTGATTAAACAAGTTAAATAAAAGCCCTAAGATTTGGAGAATAGGGGATTACTCGAATATCAACAACTAGGAAATGAGCACATAAGTGTGCAAATAGTTTGAGAAAGAAAATAAATAGGCTATTGGATTCAAGTCAAGACGTGTTGGATTTACCCTTGATGTCAGAACCACAAGAAATGGCAGCGGTAGCATTGTGATTTGCGGTAGCAGCTGGATGCAGAGCACCATAGGGCAACACGACCAAACATAGCGGCAAGGTTTTGATTCATGGCAGCAACGAATGTGTCATCAACATGATCTCCACCCTCACCAATAATAACCACTACTCAGTTCAACCATTGCTAAGTTCAGTACCACTTATATCTGTGGCAATAACATGGCATCCACGATGCAAGCATGGCGGTTAGATTTCAGCATGCTTCCATCATGGCTAGTTCTGAAGTCGTTTCTTGGCATTTGACAATGATGGCAAGGGTTTCAAGGGCATCACACACATCAGGGTCGCCAATAGGCTGATGCCCTAATGGCTACCTTCAACTTCGATCGTAGGTTCTCCTCGGTAGTTGTTAACAATACTCTGGAGACCTCAGTGTGTTTGTTAGCGTTGCAGTCCAAATTTTTACTGTCATAGGTGGCCACAAGGGAGGTTATGTTCAGAGTTCCAAGAGTGTTACCGTGGACTACAATGGTCACTCATTTTTCCCCCAAATTGACCAGAAACGAGGCATTAATTCTATTGATGCACAATCTACCAGAAGGTATGGATGTGTCTCCCTGCAGTTGGGTAGTAGTAGATGCAATGGACGATGTAGTGGCAATGGAGGACGTGTACAGTTTCGACTAGGAGGGTTATGGCGGTCAAACGTCTCGTTTAAATTGATTTAAAGTCCAAGGCAAAAGAAAAAAATTTTGGGTCCATGATTTGCCTGTAAATGTGGCACATTCACATATGGAGGGACATGACCTTATGAAATTTCGTGCTCTAGAGATTATTTTTATTGACAACATAACCATTAATATAATTAGTTTAGCTCTATGCATTTTTTTAAAAAAGAAGCTATTATTTAGGAAAAAAGAGGACATTTGGCCACCATACCTATTTTTTCTATAGTAATTACAATTAACTACCAGGCACTTGTCAACTATAGGTTCCTAGTCTCCATGGTGGTTGCAACTACCACAAATATGGCAAGTATACTTTTTTTTAGTGATTACAACCAACCTAAATAATGATTATAACTACCTTGAAGCCACTATAAAAAGGCTTCAAGGGTAGAATGTAGGGGCTTTTTTTTTTCAGAGGGGGGTGGGGGGAGAGGAGAATCAAGAAGACATTTTTGAAAATTGCTTGGAAGATAACTTACTAAAGATACCTATATATTCTATTTGATAGTGCTGAAACTTGTTATATTCAGGAACAGATAAAGAACCGAAGAAAAAGAAAACACAGGCAACACACACAGCTTTGTGTGGCGTTTAAGCAAGCACACCACTGAAAATGCATGAGAATTGTTATTAAATAATTTTTGCTAGATACAATTATGGTTATAGGAACGTTTTTGGGCCGTTATGGAAGAGAACAGAAACTGGACCAGAACCACTAACTGCTGGAACCAGTAACTACTGCTAACTATTGCTCACTGATGTTAACTGGTTTTGACCTGTGTTGGATCAGTCACCACATAACTTAACAATCTCCCACTTGGAGACGGATCAAACAAAAAACTCTTACTCCCTTGCTTATTCCATAGATGCTATTAATCCCACAAACAATGCCTCCTCATTGCTAACCATGGAGGCCTTCTAAGGTTGTGCAAAGTTTCAGCTTAGCAAAGGTGACTGCCTTGGTTAACATGTCTGCAGGGTTGTTTGAACCAGGAATCTTCCTCAGCAATAATGTTCCATCATCTATCAATTCTTGGATATGATGATACCTCAGCTGCATGTGTTTGGATTTGGAATGGAAGACTGGATTTTTAGCTAGATGTATGGCACTTTGACTATCAGTGAAAAGCTCATTGTTGTCCTGTGTCTTACCCAATTCTTTTAGAAGACCCTTCAACCAGATCATCTCTTTTCCAGCTTCTGAGATAGCCATATATTCTGCTTCTGTGGTTGAGAGAGCAATGCTTTGCTGAAGTCGAGATATCCAGCTCATAGCTGTGTTGCCCACGGTAAAGAGACAACCAGTGGTGCTCTTCCTGCTATCCAAGTCACCTCCCAAATCCGCATCAGAAAAACCCTGTAGAGTAATGTTGTTCTTTTTAAAACAAAGTGTCATACCTGAAGTTCCTTTCAGATATCTTAGGAGCCACTTTACAGCTTCCCAATGCTCCCTTCCTGGATCAGACATAAACCTGCTAACAACTCCCACTGCATGAGCTATGTCTGGCCTAGTACATACCATAGCATACATCAAGCTTCCAACTGCTGAAGCATAAGGTACTTTGGCCATGTGTTTTCTCTCCTCATCTGTCTTTGGTGCCTGCTCCTTGGAGAGATGAACATGGCTTCCCATAGGAGTATTTCTGATCTTGGCATCTTGAAGACTAAACTTTTTCAGCAACTTTCCTATGTACTTTTCTTGAGATAGCTTCAGCAATCCCTCTGATCTATCTCTAGATATTCTCATCCCAAGTATCTACTTAGCTGGCCCCAAGTCTTTCATCTCAAATTTTCTTGCCAAATGCTGCTTTAAGCTATTGATCTCCTTCATGCTAGTCCCTGCAACTAGCATATCATCAACATATAACAACAATATTATATAACAGTCATTAGTATTCTTGAAATAGCAGCAGTGATCCATCTCGCTTCGAACAAAGCCATTTTTACACATAAATCCATCAAACTTTTTGTACCATTGCCTTGGAGCCTGCTTCAACCCATACAGGCTTTTCTTGAATTTACACACCAGATTTTCCCTCCCTGGAACTTGGAAGCCTTCTGGTTGTGTCATGTAAATGTCTTCTTTGAGGTCACCATGTAGAAATGCGGTTTTGACATCTAGTTGCTCTAGATGCAAATCATCAGCAGCCACAATACTTAGCACTACTCTATTAGTAGTCAACTTTACTACAGGTGAAAAAATTTTTGTGTAGTCAATTCCCTTTTTTTGTTGGAAACCCTTAACTACTAACCTTGCTTTGTATCTTTTGCTGCCATCATGTTCTTCCTTGACCCTGTACACCCACTTATTCTGCAATGCCTTATTCTGCAATGCCTTCTTTCCTTCTGGCAACTCAGTTAGTGTCCATGTCATATTTTTGTGGAGTGACTTCATCTCATCTCTCATAGCCACCTCCCACTCAACACAATTTGTTGCCTGCATTGTTTTATCCAAACATTCTGGTTCCCCAGCATCAGTCAACAATAAGTAATGTAACGAGGGAGAGTACCTTTCTCTAGGCTTTGGTGTTCTTGCAGACCTTCTCAACTGAGGCTCTGGTGTGGTTGTTTCTGCAACGTCATTTTCATTTTCAGCTATCCTGTTTCCAGGATTTGCTTGAGTCCTTCCATCCACATCCCTCTTAGATATCTCTTCCAGTTCAGCCTTCTCACATTCCTTTTCTTGCTTCCTTGCAATGTTGGATTCTAAACCGAACCTATCCTTGTACACCATGTGTTCATTAAAATGACATCTCTGTGTCTGATAATTTTCCTATTTTGATCATCCTAGAAACGATAACCAAAATTATCGGAACCATAGCCAATAAAATAACATTTCTTGGCTTTAGGATCAAGCTTATCTCTATCATGTGAATCAATATGCACATACGAGACACACCCAAAAATTTTCAAATGTGAAAGATTTACCTCCTTCCCAGTCCATACCTCCTCTGGTATTCTGAACTCCAATGGAACTGAAGGTGCTCGATTAATGAGGTAGGCTGCTGTGTTAACTGCATCTACCCAAAAGAACTTTGGTAGCCCAGAGTGTATTCTCATGCTCCTAGCTCTTTCATTCAAGGTTCTGTTCATCCGTTCAGCAACACCGTTTTGCTCTGGCGTTCTTGGAACTTTTTTGATCATCCTAATCCCATTTTCTGAATAGAAATTCTTGAATTCTTGGCTGTCATATTCCCCTCCATTATCTGACTTCAGACATTTTATTTTTAAACTAGTCTGATTTTCTACTTCAGCTTTCCACCTTTTAAAAGTAGCAAACACATCAGATTTATTTTTAAGAAAATAAACCCATACCTTCCTAGTGGAATCATCAATGAAGGTGACATAATAGCTTGAGCCTCCAAGAGACTTCACTGGAGCTGGCCCCCATACATCTGAATGCACCAGTTCAAGCTTTTCAGTTTGTGATATCCTCCCTATCTTTGAGAAAGTAAC
The DNA here is from genome assembly GCA_015680685.1 of Gnetum montanum. NCBI lineage: Eukaryota > Viridiplantae > Streptophyta > Gnetopsida > Gnetales > Gnetaceae > Gnetum > Gnetum montanum. The sequence goes on along the minus strand of MNCI01017909.1, from coordinate 1,880,839 downwards.
TCGTTTTTGCTTCCCATAAACACAATCTTCACACAGGCCAACAACATCACACTTAAACTTTGGTAACTTTCCCTTTGAAGCCAACAACTTCATACCTTTTTCGCTCATGTGCCCAAGTCTTCGGTGCCATAGGACTGAATCACCATCATAGTTAACAACTGCAACTGCATCTTTCTTTGCTGTAGTCATGTACAATGTTCCCACCTTACTACCTCGTGCAACAACCAAGTTTCCCTTGGTAATCTTCCATGATCTATCGCCAAATGTTGTTGTATACCCATCCAAATCCATTTGACTCATGGAGATTAAATTTTTCTTAAGTCCAGGAACATGTCTTACATCTTGCAATTTCCATTGCATCCCTTGGGTGGTCTTTATTTGAACTTCACCCTTCCCCACAATATCCAAAGGTTCATCATCTGCAAGATAAACCTTTCCAAACTTCCTTGCAACATAATTGTGTAACAATTCCTTGCATGGAGTGGAGTGGAATGAAGCACCCGAATCCAGAATCCAAGATTCAATGGGATTGTCCACATAACAAATCAAAGCATCAACAATAATCTCCTCTGCTGCATTCGCTGATTCATCATCTTGAGTGTGATTTTTCTTCTTCTTTGGTGCCTTGCATTGATTTCTAAAGTGACCCTTGTCACAATTCCAGCAAACAACTTCCCTGTGATTTTTAGATTTTCCTCTGCCTCTGGACTTCGATCTACCATTACCATGGTTTTGACCACGTTGTGAGCTGCTACCTCTGCTTTCTGTATTCAAAGCAGACCTTGAGGATTCGCTTGAATCCCTTCTGCGAATGTCCTCGCTAAGAATCAAGTCTCGAATATCATTCAACTTTAATTTTAAAGTACCTAATGAGTTACTCACAGCAGTCACTGTTGCAGACCAACTCTCTTGCAAAGATGACAGCAAAACCAATGCCTGGATTTCGTCCTCAAAGGTGATCGCCACTGAATTCAATTGACTAATTATCGTATTGAATTCATTGATGTGATTTGTAACTGATGCACCTTCACCCATCTTCAGATTGAACAACCGACGCATCAAATATACCTTGTTTGCAGCAGATGGCTTTTTATACATACTTGACAACGTTTTCATTAAACCTGCAGTGGTTGTCTCATTAACAATGTTGAATGCGACGTTTCTTGCCAATGTCAATCTAATCACACCAAGTGCCTGGCGATCTAAGAGATTCCAATCTTCTTGATCCATTTGATCTGGCTTCTTCCCTAGTAGTGGTTCATGCAACTTCTTTTGATACAGATAATCTTCAATCTGCATCTTCCAGAACCCAAAGTTTGTTCCATCGAATTTGTCGATCCGGACTTTCCCGTCCTCGGATGCCATTGCTCCCACTGATCCGTTGCTTTGATACTAGTTGTTATATTCAGGAATAGATAAAGAACTAAACAAAAAGAAAACACAGGCAACACACACAGCTTTGTGTGGCATTTAAGCAAGCACACTACCGGAAATGCATGAGAATTGTTATTAAGTAATTTTTGCTAGATACAATTATGGTTACAGGAATGTTTTTGGGCCGTTATGGAAGAGAATGAAAACTGGATCAGAACCACTAACTGCTGGAACCAGTAACTACTGCTAACTGGTTTTGACCCGTGTTGGATCAGTCACCACATAACTTAACAAAACTGTTCTAACATTTTGCAGATAAGTTGTTTATAAGGTCGTAAAAATGAACTTTTTACTATGTAATTACCCTTAACTTGTTCACAAACTAATCTCGAATCTCCCTTTATAGTGATTACCTTGATTTCCTTTTCCAAGGCTATTCTAATACCAATACACAAAGCTTCATATTTGGCCTTCTTATTAGTACAAGGGAAAGATAGATGAATTGCCTTTAGAATTTCCGGTGAATTGTTTCTTACTATAACTATTCTAGCTCTTGCACCTTTAGAATTACATGAACCATCAAAGTACAATTCCCATTTGTTCTCATCTTTGGATTGTTCTTTTTCAGAACTATAAGTTTCTTGGAGTGTACAAATTTTGTTTTCAAAACCTCCTTTTTCAACCATTTTACTTTTCCCATTTGAAGTAATGTCATCAATCATCAAAGGTTCACTATACACATATATTTGGTTTGGTTCATCCTGATGGGGGAGCTTCGTCGATTGACCGGAACAGGCGGGAGTCGACCATGCAAGGTATCCAGTAGGCCGCTAGTTTCATGGACATGGAGGACCATCGAAACACGTTAGACCTTCTTCATGAGCTGGAGCGCCCACACTGCGCTTGCCGTTGGCTGCCGACGAACCCCTGGGGGGGGTGTTGTTTCGGACCGTGGATGGTGCTTGCGC
>MNCI01017909.1:1835894-1878471 GCA_015680685.1 Gnetum montanum | reverse complement strand
GTTTGTTGGGTTTTCTGGGGGTTTCTTTTTGCTTGGTTTTAGCATGACTGATGGAGTTTTGGATTGCTTTGTGACTTGGGGTTTTTCCCCACCCATTGAGGGCCATTACTGATGACCCACGATTTGTAAGTCCTTGTACTATATTTCTTTTTTCAGTAATATACTCCCAAATATTTTCTCAAAAAAAAAAAAAAAAAAAAGGTAGCCACATGTGTGAATAGTTTGTTGATATGTAACCTGAGAAATCCTTACTCCAACTTCTACTTAATAAGAGACTATATGAATTTGGTATATCTGCCGCTTAAATAGTTACTCTACTTTTGACATGAGGTTCAGAAGCAATTTCTAATAGAACATTTGGTAATTGATCCACAATCTTCACTCTGCTCTTATCCACTTGAACAATATTTTTATTTGATTTTTCGGGAATCAAACCAAGTTTCTTGCATATAGACAGTGGTATTATAGTAGATGTGGCTCCAAAATCAACCAAACAATTGTGTAGATATTTATCCTTTAACTTCATTGTCAAAAGAAAAGGAGGAGCTTCTTTATCAGGAATACAGTCAGAACCAGCCTTTGATTTTTCATCATTATTAGACACATAACTTAACTATGATTTTCTAACTCTCATTTTGCCTTTAATAAACTCTAAAGCCTTTCTTTGTTGATCTCCTATTTGTAGTAATTAATATATGCTAATATTGGCCCTAACACGTTTAAGATCTTCAATCAAATCATATTCCCCATCTCCAATAAAGCTTGGTTTCTTTATCCATTTATTGAAAGACTGATTTGGAGAGCTTTGTTCTACTTGATCTCATTTATTCTTATTTTTCTCTCTTCTACTTGGCTCAAAAGCTTTTCTCTTAGTAGATGGATCAGCAATAATGTTTGGAGGTCTAGAAGTAGTTAGTCTTTCATTTGACCTTAGATTATATCCATTTTCCTCATTGTTATTACACTCCTCATTCAAGGATATATCTTCTTCAGAACTTGAAAGAGAAGAAGTATCACTAGACCCAGAATTAGAAGATTTGCTTACATAATGAACACTAATAGCTCATTATCAGATTCAATATCAAGAAAGTTAGACACAACAAGGTCACTATCATCCTCATCTTCTACTAACTTAGTGTTTTGATATTTATGTTTTCTATTTTTCTTTTCTTCCTTGATATGAATTCTTGTTGAGGCTTTTTCTAGTTTTACTATTAGATTTGACATATCTTGCATTAATTGTCCTTTTTTAGATTCTCTTCCTTTAGGTTCTTGCTTTGTCTTAATATGAGATAGACTTGGTAAAGCTTTAAATTGGGAAAAATTTTGCATAGGAATTATAACTTTTTCTTCTCTTTTTTGAATTACAACAATCTCTTCTTGATTCAAGTTTAACTGTTTTTCTAACTGTATAGCCTCACTAAAGTAGTCATTTAGTGTAGTTAAGTTCGGAGTTCTTCTTAACCAAATTGAAATGTTGGGGTTGATAGCCTTAAGATAAGTTTCTCTAAGCATTTCGTCTGATGGTCTATATTGTCTTTGAGAGAGCCCACAAATTCGTTGAAATTTGATGTTAAAATCTCTAATTGATTCTTTGACTCCTTGCTTAGCTTGTATTAGCCCACAATATAGTTGTTGTTGATCTAATTGATCACCAAACTAGGCTAAGAAAAAACCTTTCATATCATCTCAACTTGTGATATTGTTGCTTGGCAAGTTGACTACCAAATTTGAGCCATGTCCTTTAGATTTGCTACAAATAATCTATAGGCTTGATCTTGGTGTTGAACATTTGCATGAGCTAAAGCTAACTCGAACATGTGAATAGACTCTTCAGCTAAGTAAGTTTTTCCAGGAATAAAAGGCTTAGGCAAATATTTATAAACTTCTTTAGGAATATCATTGTAGTTTTGAAATCCTAATGGTGTGATTCTTTGCCAAGGATTTGCCATCTTATTCTTTTGGATTATTGAATTGTTATACTTCTTAGATCTTCTCTTATAAACTAAGAAACTAGATAGAAGGGGAGATCTTCTCAACCTTCTAATCTTTAATCCACTACTTGTTCCAAACTCAAAAACTTTCTTTTGTTCTTCCTTTGATGAAGAATTAGTCTTATAATCAAGAACTTACTTTGAATCTTTGAAACTTTCCAAACTATCAATCTTGTTGGTCATGAATTGAAAGTAGAATCTAGTTTCTTAAGCCTTTATAGTAACAAATAATCGTTGGTATGCTAGGACTATCAGGTTTATGAATGTAGAGGATAAATTTTCAAGCCCTCCTTCTAACACGAAAAGAACTGTTGGTGTCCATTTGGGACGCGATCGCCAATGAGTGCCTCAAATATGATTTAGGTATTCGCTGGTCTCTGGCAACACAAAGGCCTAGATACCTCCAAATAGACTTGGTAGTTAAATGCAAGTATCTGTTTGCTATTGTGAATGTTGAAATAGTTGAGCCATATATAAAATTGTAATCAATTATCATGAAAGAGATTCAGCCGACTTTGTAAAATACTGTAAGTTGTTGGAGATTCCTCTTTGTTCAATCACTTAATTTGTACGGTTCTTATAATACCTATTTGTAACAAATAAAATTTTGCAAAAATCATTTGAGCACAACTCTGCCAATCTACTTCTAATTTCCCTTGGAGAGAGAAAGTTCCATAAGAAAACTAGAAATAGAGCAAAATTCAATGGAAAAAGAAAGAAAAGAAAGCAAATTTGTGTAAAAATCTCAAATATTTAAGCAGGGTAAATTGATATGAGGAAACACTTCACAATAAAGTCATCCCTAATTCAATATCTATGAATTGTTCAAAACTTTATAGGCTCAAACAAGCAATTTCTTAAAGACAATCTTACTATATTACCAAAAATTGCTGCATAAACTATCATGTATGAGTCTCTATTTTGGCTAGATAATAGTTGTCAACGATTGCGTACAACAAAACTTTCAAAGATTTGACAATTCCTTGTTGAAATACCAAGGGAATATACTTTAAAAATCAAAAAGCTATTTCAGTTCTATCAAAATACCAAAGATTTTTTAAACCCTCTAGACTATTTAATTGCTCAATTGGCTTGTCGATAGCAGAGGCTCTCTTGCAACAATCCTATTAGTATTCTTAAACATTGCACAATGATAAACTTCTCTATTAAATTGCTCTTGAGGCTTTCCAACATGAGCTCATCTATAACAAATTTTAATAGGAGTCTATTACCACGTAACAAATGAACTATAAACGCAATCTAAAAATCACAAATTTTAATAACAAGCATGACACTACCTAAATTGCTAGCTATGCAACTAAAACAAAATAGGAAATAATGAACTCACAGGATTAAACAAAGCAGTCGAAACAATATCTTTAGTTAGTCATCTTTCAGGCAATTTTCAAAATGTCTTCTTAATTCTCCTTCTAAAAGCCCTCACATTCTACCCTTGAAGCCTTTTTATAGTGGCCTCAAGGTAGTTATAAACATTATCTAGGTAGGTTGTAATCACTAAGAAAAAGCTATACTTGCCATATTTGTGGTAGTTACAACTACCATGGAGACTAGGAAGTTATAGTTGACAAGTGCCTGGTAGTTACAACTACAATGGTAGTTAATTGTAATTACTATAGAAAAAATGGGTATGGTGGCCAAATGTCCTATTTTTTCCTAAATAATAGCTTCTTTTTTTTAAAAATGCATAGAGCTAAACTAATTATATTAATGGTTATTTGTTAATAAAAATAATCTCTAGAGCACAAGATTTCGTAAGGTCATGTTCCTCCATATGTGAAATGCATCACATTTATAGGCAAATCGAGGACTCAATGTTTTTTTTTTTTGCCTTGGACTTTAAATCAATTTAAATGAGATGTTTGACCACCAAAACCCTCCCAGTCGAAACTGTACACTTCCTCCACTACCGCTGCATTGTCCATTGCATCTGCTACTGCCCAACTGTAGGGAGACATGTCCATACCTTTTGGTAGATTAGGCATTAGCAGAATTAACGTCTTGGTCCTGCTTGATTTGGGGAAAAAAATGAGTGACTGCTGCAGTCCAAGGTAACGCTTTTGGAACTCTAAACATAACCTCCCTTGTGGCCACCTGTGACAGTAAAAATTCGAATTACAGCACTAACGGACACGCCAAGGTCTCTAGAGTATTGTTGACAACTACCGAGGAGCACCTACGATTGGAGTTGAAGGTAGTCATTAGGGCATTGGCCTATTGGTGACCTTGATGTGTGTGATGCCCTTGAAACCCTTGCCATCAGTATTAAATACCGAGAAACGACTTTAGAACCAAATTATTTGCACACTTATGTGCTCATTTCCTGGTTGTTGATATTCAGGTAATCCCCTGTTCTCCAGATCTTAGGGCTTTTATTTAACTTGTTTAATCAATTGTAAAATATTGTTTGGATTCAAATTCCGAATCCACATTTGTTGTTTTCAGTTATGGATTGTACACACAATGGATCTGTTGTAGGAAACTTGAATAATATGAACAACAATTTTTTAGTTTTGCTTCATCCAATTCTTGCTCTTTAACTTGGATTTTTCATTTTAATTAAAGATGGATATTGCACATTTGTTTCTTGTTTGGTGTCCTCAAGAATGGAACTCAGAACTGATTGTATCTCTTAAATTTTTTTTTAAATTCAAAATAGACCATACAATAAACAAAATTCCTTGTTACCCCTGTTCCATTAAATGGACAAATGTGATAACATTTCTTACCCTCTTCTTCTTTTTTCCTTTTTGAGAATATTAGCTGAGAAACAACAATTTTATTGAACATTTACATGAAAAACTAGAAATCTTTTTTAGGAAAACTTTTATTAAACTTAAGATTTAATGAAATAAAAACCTCAGCCCTAATAAAAATTTGAAGAACTTGAAAATTTTATGAATATGACAGTTAAGTAGAAAATCAAGAAAATTCTAATCAAGATGATTCTTGGGGAGAGGCATTTGTCTCCCAAGATACAAAAGTATCTAATCAAGATAAGCCACAAGAATTAACAAAGGAGATAAATGCAAAGGAAACAAAAATAGTTGAAGAAAGCAAAGATGAAGACCATTGTATTGGAAAATGATGTAATCTCAAACAATCTGTATCTCTTCTTATAGTATATAAATTTGATATTCCAGCCAAATCTTGCTAACTAGCTTTGTCACCTTTATTCATATTAATTGCGCTTTCTAATCATTATACGTATACCAATTTAAATTTTATCATTCGATTGTTGGAATTACTTCCCATTAAATAATTAATTAACCACCACTTCCACTTACTCTTCCAAGTAATGATTACTTTGAACAATATAAATTTAATAATTCAACTAATATTTTTAATTAAATATCTTTAAACTCATACTTAACACGAACATATGTTAATTTTTATTTTATCTAATTTTAAAATACTAAATAGACTTACTTGACCAAATGAATAGAACATATATGTCATAATTAAACATAATATTAATCTAATACACGTTTCTACCAAGTGCATACATAATAATTCCTAAAAAAAATTATTATTTATTATTATACATATTCAACCACCTTATACTTAAATATATTATTATACTATGTACGTATATTAATTTGTATAGAAATATTTAAGTCATGGGCAGCTGCTCAAAATAATGTTTTATATGTAAAACATTATATGGAAACTGCAATTCCATACCATCTAATGTTGATAATTTATAAGTATCCTTGGATAATTGTTTTGTAATTTGAAATAGACCAATTCAATTTTTTCATATTCCATAGCAAGACAAGATCTCCTATTCGAAATATTCTTTTCAAAGCCTTTTTTATCAAACCATCATTTGACTTGAGATGTACTTTTTAACAAATTATCATTTGCTCTATCTATCTTAGCTTCTTTCTTGATGAGCAAGGTCATAAAACTCCTATCTTTATTGGTTTTCTCACTATACCTTTGTACAAAATCTGAAGTTGAACTTATAATCTTATTTGTAATTCTCATGGGCAAACCATAGACTAAATTATAAGGTGATGTTTCAATAGCCTTCTTAGATCTAATATGATCTATCCATAATGCAGATTGTAGATAATCAATCCAATTTCCTAAATTTCCATCCATCAATTTCTTGATGTAGGAAATAAGCTTTTTATTTGTAGATTCAATTAAGCCATTTCCTTGAGGATAATAATTCGAAGAGGAAAATATAAAAATGTATTTTTCTAATACCCCTGTTATAAATTCTTCAGACTGAAAAGCAGACCCATTATTTAGTAGATGACTTAGCAAAAGCAGCTTCAACATTAGACATGCGAAAGATAGAAGGATATGAGCATGTGATGATTGAAGAAGAACATCAACCATCAGTACCAGATAACATAAAACATTTGCAAGTATTTGAAGATGAAGATCAAATACTTAGGTTCATGAAAAACAAACAAGAATTTGAAGGTCAAGTCATGCTTAAGACAATGACAAAATCTAATGCAAATTTCATTCCTAAAAGGATAATTGATTATGAATGTGAGTTTGAGAAAAAATTGTTTACTGGAAAAAATATACAAAATCCTGATGATCAAGCTTTCAAAGAAGTAAATCTTGGATCTAATGAGATGCCCAAGATGTTAAATATCACAAAGGAAAAAAATTCAGCTTTCAAGCAAAACTTGTTATCACTCCTAAAAAATAATTTGGACAATTTTGCTTGGTCTTATGATAATCTTAAAGCTTCTAAACCAAATGTGATGATACATAAAATTCCTTTAATAGAAGGTTGTAAAAATGTTAAGCAAAAACAAAGGAAATTCAATCCATCATTTGAACTAGCTATAGAAGTCGAGATCAAAAAGTTATTACAAGCCTGAATCATATATCCAATCTGATATTTGACATGGCTTGCTAACCTTGTTTCAGTAAGAAAGAAAAATGGTAATATTAGGCTTTGTGTAGACTTCAGGAATTTGAATGAAGCTTTGGAGAAGGATAAGTATCCACTTCTTAGAGTTGATGAGATGTTGATTAAAGTATCAAGTTGTCAAGTATATTCTTTTTTAGGTGGTTTTTCAGGCTATAATCAGATCATGGTAGATAAAAATGATAGATACAAGACAACATGTATCACCAAATGGGAAACTTTCGCCTACCAAAGAATGCTATTTGGATTGTCGAATGTTGGAGCTACTTTTCAAAGAGCAATAGATTTAGCCTTCAAAGGTTTAATTGGTAAATTTGTTATGGTTTATTTGGATGATATTACCATATTCTCAAAAAGAAAACAAGATCATATTGGTCATCTCCAACAAGTTTTTGATAGATGTCGTAAGTATGGTATTTTATTAAACCCTAAGAAGTGTATATTTGGAGTTAAATCTGGGAGTTTATTAGGCCATGTGATCTGTCAAAAAGGAATTGCTATAGATAATTCTCAAATCCAAGCAGTACAGAATATTGAGCATCCTACAAGTAAAAAATCTCTGAGATCTTTCTTTGGAAAGATAAAATTCATTAAGAGATTTATCCCTGGATTCATCGAAATTACTAAACCTTTGATACAGATGCTAAAGAAAGACGTTCAAGTAAAGAAAACACCAACATTGGAGAAAGCTTTAGCGGAAATTAAAAAGGGCTATTCAAGAAGCTCCATATTTGATTAAACCTAAATTAAAGGAAGATTTTTGGTTATATACTTTTGCTTCTAATGATTCCATTGCTGTTGTCTTAACTCAGAAAAATGAAAGGCAAGATGAGCCAATTGGATTTTTTGGGTATTAGTTGAAAGGTTCTGAACTAAATTATTTAGATTTGGAAAAACAAGCATTGTGGTCATTAAAGCACTTCAATATTTTAAATATTATCTAGAAAGTTCATTAGTTCATATTATGTTAATCGAACTTGCAATCAAGCAATTCTTAGCACAAAATGAAATTGGATTGAAAAAAGGAAAGTGGCTTATAAAGCTTCAAGGTTTCCAATTTTCATTGGAAATATGTAAAACGGTTAAGGGAATGGGATTAGCCAAATTAATGGCTAGAGAAAATGAAGTATGTGCACTTGATACTCATGAGAGAAATTGGTATGATGAAATTTTAAAGTTTTTTAATACAAGGGAAGTCTCGAATAATTTAACTACAAGTCAAAAAAGAGCTTTTTTTAAGAAAACACGTAAATTTGTAGTTAAAGATGGTATATTATACAGAAAGGATTTTAGAGGGCTATTATTGGAATGCGTTCATAATAATCAAATTGGTCTCATCTTAGAACAATTCCACGACCATTCTAATTTATTTTATGAATCTTCTAAATCAACTATGCAATATATATTTCGATATGGATATTATTGGCCTAGTATGTATCAAGATATTGCTTTGAAAATACAAAGATGTTATAAATGTCAAATCCATGGACTAAAGATCAAAAAGGCTAGAGCCCCCTTAAAACCAGTAATTGTGGATAGACCATTTCAGCAATGGGGTTTGGATTTCATTGGTACAATTACTCCTTCAAGAGCTGGGCATAAGTTTATTCTCACAGCTACTGATTACTTTACTAAATGATTTGAAGCGAAAGCTCTAAGAAGAAGTTCAGCATTAGATGTAATCAAGTTTTTGGAAGATCAAATCTTAAGTTGTTTAGGCCTACCTGAAGTATTGGTATTTGATAATGGGTTTGCTTTTTAGTTTGAAGAATTCATAATATGGGCATCAGAAAAATCCATTTTTATGTTTTCCTCTTCCAATTATTATCCTCAAAGAAATGGCTTAGCTGAATCTACAAATAAAAAGTTTGTTTCCTACATTAAGAAATCGATGGATGGAAATTCAGGAAATTGGATTGATTATTTATAATCTACATCATTGACAGATTGTATTAGGTCTAAGAAGGCTATTGAAACATCACCTTATAATTTAGTCTATGGTTTGCCCTCGAGAATTACAAACAAGATTATAAGTTCAACTTTAGATTTTGTACAAAAGTATAATGAGAAAATTGATAAAGATAGGAGTTTTATGATCTTGCTCATCAAGAGAGAAGCTAAGATAGATAGAGCAAAGGATAATTTGTTAAAAAGTACATCTCAAGTTAAAAGATGGTTTGATAAAAAGGCTTTAAAAAGAATTTTTTGAATAGGAGATCTAGAATATGAAAAAATTGAATAAGTTCACACCAACATGAACTGGTCCATTTCAAATTACAAAACAATTATCCAAGGATACTTATAAATTATCAACATTAGATGGTATGGAATTGCAGTTTCCATATAATGTTTTACATATAAAACATTATTTTGAGCAGCTGCCCATGACTTAAATATTTCTATACAAATTAATATACGTACATAGTATAATAATATATTTAAGTATAAGGTGGTTGAATATGTATAATAATAAATAATAATTTTTTTTAGGAATTATTATGTATGCACTTGGTAGGAACGTGTATTAGATTAATATTATGTTTAATTATGACATATATGTTCTATTCATTTGGTCAAGTAAGTCTATTTAGTATTTTAAAATTAGATAAAATAAAAATTAACATATGTCCGTGTTAAGTATGAGTTTAAAGATATTTAATTAAAAATATTAGTTGAATTATTAAATTTATATTGTTCAAAGTAATCATTACTTGGAAGAGTAAGTGGAAGTGGTGGTTAATTAATTATTTAATGGGAAGTAATTCCAACAACCGAATGATAAAATTTAAATTGGTATATGTATAATGATTAGAAAGCGCAATTAATATGGATAAAGGTGGCAAAGCTAGTTAGCAAGATTTGGTGGGAATATCAAATTTATATACTACTATAAGAAGAGATACAGATTGTTTGAGATTACATCATTTTCCAATATAAAGTACTATTGATGCATGCTAATTGGTCATGCCAACACCAGAAAAACTCGTTTGAGGAGACTATAGCCTAGGGCACCTCCTATATGGGTACGGAAACCCAGGAATAGTCTTAGCTGGAAAGAGCCATGTGACCAAGTGATAGAGAGATAGAGAGATAGAAAACATAGAGAGAGATAAAACATGAAAAAAACTAAAGGAGAGAGAAACAGGAACCACCGACAGGATGCATGGTTGTGTCGCCACAAGAATCATGTGTAGTTGTGATCAAACATCACCAATGCCCTGCGGACTGCCAACTGCATAAACATCATGCCCAAATCCACCGTCCACCACATGCCATTTGCTGAAATAAAAGAAGATAGAGAGAAGATCCACCGACAGGATGCATGGTTGTGTTGCCGCAAGAATCATGTGTAGTTGCGATCAAACATCACCAATGCCCTACGAACCGCCAACCGTTGTTGCCGCACACACTGTCAACCACCCAGAGAAAGAGGAGAAGTCAGGCCAAGAAGCCCTAGGCCAGTGAGGCCAGGGGAGAAGTCAGGCCAAGAAGCCCTAGGCTAGTGAGGCTAGGGCCGTGAAGCCATGGACTGAACCTCCTCTTTCTCTGGGTGGTTGACAGTGTGTGCGGCAACAACGGTTGGCGGTTCGCAGGGCATTGGTGATGTTTGATCGCAACTACACATGATTCTTGCAGCAACACAACCATGCACCTGTCGGTGGATCTTCTCTCTATCTTCTTTTATTTCAGCAAATGGCATGTGGTGGACGGTGGATTTGTGCATGATGTTTATGGAGTTGGTGGTTCGCAGGGCATTGGTGATGTTTGATCGCAACTACACATGATTCTTGCAGCAAAACAACCATGCACCTGTCGGTGGGTCTTCTCTCTATCTTCTTTTATCTCAGCAAATGGCATGTGGTGGACGGTGGATTTGGGCATGATGTTTATGCAGTTGGCAATCCGCAGGGCATTGGTGATGTTTGATCGCAACTACACATGATTCTTGTGGCGACACAACCATGCATCCTATCGGTGGTTCCTGTTTTTTTCTCCTTTAGTTTTTTTCATGTTTTCTCTCTCTCTATGTTTTCTATCTCTTTATCTCTCTATCACTTGGTCACATGGCTCTTTCCAGCTCAGACTATTCCCGGGTTTTCGTACCCATACAGGAGGTGCCTTAGGCTATAGTCTCCTCAAACGAGTTTTTCTGGTGTTGGCATGACCAAAATTTATGCATCAACACCTTATTGGCACTAGAAGGAGGGCTTGAATTGACCATTTTTTTTCTCTTTTCCTTTTTAGTTGGGGGCTTGTCCTAACCATTTTTTTTCTCTTTTCCTTTTCGGTTGGGGGCTAAGTGTTGGTACCAACACGCCCATGCTTGGCATGGGGCCTTTCTTTATTTAAAAAAAGAAAAGAAAGAAGAATAAAAAAATAAAAAAAAATAAAAAAATAAAAATTAGAAAAAAAAAAGATGGGTTACCCTAACCCTAAAATTGGCTATAAAAAGCCATCAAGGTGATGGAGTTGGACAGGGGAAGGGAGGAGAAGTCAGGCTAGGAAGCCCTAGGCCAATGAGGCTAGGGCCGTGAAGCCATGGACTGAACCTCCTTTTTCTTTGGGTGGTTGGCAGTGTGTGCGGCAACAACAGTTGGTGGTCCGCAGGGCATTGGTGATGTTTGATCGCAACTACACATGATTTTTGTGGCAACACAACCATGCATCCTGTCGGTGGATCTTCTCTCTATCTTCTTTTATTTCAGCAAATGGCATGTGGTGGACGGTGGATTTGTGCATGATGTTTATGCAGTTGGCGGTCCGCAGGGCATTGGTGATGTTTGATCGCAACTACACATGATTCTTGCGGCAACACAACCATGCATCCTATCGGTGGATCTTCTCTCTATCTTCTTTTATTTCAGCAAATGGCATGTGGTGGACGGTGGATTTGTGCATGATGTTTATGCAGTTGGCGGTTTGCAGGGCATTGGTGATGTTTGATCGCAACTACGCATGATTCTTGTGGCGACACAACCATGCATCCTGTCGGCGGTTCCTGTTTCTCTCTCCTTTAGTTTTTTTCATATTTTATCTCTCTCTATGTTTTCTATCTCTCTATCTCTCTATCACTTGGTCACATGGCTCTTTCCAACTGAGACTATTCCTGGGTTTCCGTACCCATATAGGAGGTGCCCTAGGCTATAGTCTCCTCAAACGAGTTTTTCCGATATTGGCATGACCAAAATTTATGCATCAACAAGTACGAGTAAAGAAAACTAGCAAGAGTGTTGAGAAAGGATGGTTCTTGGTGAGAGAGCAATGGGAAGACCATTTATCCCATATGTAATGGGATGCTGCCTGGAACATGTCCTAAGAGCTTATTGCAAAGCAGAAGCCTATGGAGCATCAAGAGAAAGTCCATTTTTACTTTGGCTTTCTAATGAGTTCATGTTTCTTACTGGTGGACTTTCTATAGAAGCCAATGTTTGGGGAAGATTTCATGAATGTGATAGTCAAGTAGAAAATCAAGAAAATTCTAACCAAGATAATTCTTGAGGAGACGCATTTGTATCCCAAGATACAAAAATATCTAATTTGGATAAGCCACAAAAATCAGCAAAGGAGAAGAATGCAAAGAAAATGGATGCAAAGGAAATAAGGATAGTTGAAGAAAGCAAAGATGAAGACAATGCATTAGTTTCAATTGAAATAGTGTATGAAAGGGTTCAAGACAAGAGGATTCCCAAGAAAGTTATTTTAACTATTCACTTCTCATCCATTGAATAGTTTCTATAAAATTCCAGTGTACAGTTCTTCAAGTTTTTATTAGGGCTAAGGTCTTTATTTCATTAAACCTTAAGTTTAATGAAAGTTTTCCTAAAAAAGATTTCCAGTTTTTCATGTAAATGTTCAATAAAATTGCTGTTTCTTAGTTGATATTCTCAAAAAGAAAAAAAAAAGAAAAGAGGAGGGTATGGAACAAGCGTAACAAGGAATTTTGTTTATTGTATGGTCTCTTTTGAATTTAAAAAAACAATTAAGAGATACAATTAGTTTTGAGTTCCATTTTTGAGGACACCAAATAAGAAATGGATGTGCAATGCCCATCTTTAATTAAAATGAAAAATCTAAGTTAAAGAGCAAGAATCGGATGAAGCAAAAATAAAAAATTGGTGTTCATATTATTCAAGTTTCCTACAACAAATTTGTTGTATGTGCGATCCATAACTGAAAATAGCAAATGTGGATTCGGAAATTTGAATGTGGACAATATTTTACAATTGATTAAACAAGTTAAATAAAAGCCCTAAGATTTGGAGAACAGGGGATTAGCCGAATATCAACAACCAGGAAATGAGCACATAAGTGTGCGAAAATTTGAGAATAAAAATAAACAAGCTATTGGATTTAAGTCAAGACTTGTTGGATTTACCCTTGATGTCATAATCGAAAAAAATGGTAGCGGCAGGGTTTTGATTGCGGTGGCAACTGGATGCAAAGCACCATAGGGCAACATGACCAAACATAGCGGCAGGGTTTTGATCCGCGGTGGCACCGAACGTGTCATCGACAGGACCTCCACCCTCATCAATAATAACCACTGCTCAGTTTAACCACTGCTAAGTTTAATACCACTTATATCTGTGGTAGCAGCATGACGTCCATGATGTAGGCATGGTGGTCCAATTTCAGCATGCTTCTATCATGGTTGGTTCTAAAGTCGTTTCTCGACATTTGAGAGTGATGGCAAGGGTTTCAGGGGCATCACACACATTAGGGTTGCCAATAGGCTGATGCCCTAATGGCAACTTCGATTGCAGGTGCTCCTTGGTAGTTGTCAACAATACTCTGGAGACCTCGGTGTGTCTGTTAGTGCTGCAATTTGAATTTTTATCGTCATAGGTGGCCACAAGGGAGGTTATGTTCAGAGTTCTAGGAGTGTTACCTTGGACTGCAGTGGTCACTCGTTTTTTTTCTCCCAAATCGAGTGGGAACGAGGCGTTAATTCTGTTGATGCATGATTTGCCAAAAGGTATGGATGTGTCTCCCTGCAACTGGGCGGTAGTAGACGCTATGGACGAGGTAGCGGCAGTGGAGGACGTGTACAGTTTCAACTAGGAGGGTTTTGGTAGTCAAATGTCTCGTTTAAATTGATTTAAAGTCCAAGGCAAAAGAAAAAAACTTTGGGTCTATGATTTGTTTGTAAATGTAGTGCATTTCAGATATGGAGGGACATGACCTTACGAATTTTCGTGCTCTAGAGATTATTTTTATTAACAACGTAACCATTAATATAATTAGTTTAGCTCTATGCATTTTTTTGAAAAAAAAATGAAGAAGCTATTATTTAGGAAAAAATGGGGCATTTGGCCATCATACCTATTTTTTCTATTTTTTCAGGGGCATCACACACATTAGGGTTGCCAATAAGCCGATGCCCTAATGGCAACTCTGATTGCAGGTGCTCCTCGGTAGTTGTCAACAATACTCTGGAGACCTTGGTGTGTCCGTTAGTGCCGCAATCTGAATTTTTATTGTCACAAGTGGCCACAAGGAAGGTTATGTTCAGAGTTCTAGAAGTGTTACCTTGGACTGCAGTGGTCACTTGTTTTTTTCCCCCAAATCGAGTAGGAATGAGGTGTTAATTCTGCTGATGCATGGTTTGCCAGAAGGTATGGATGTGTCTCCTTGCAATTGGCCGGTAGTAGACGCGATGGACGAGGTAGCGGCAGTGGAGGACGTGTACAGTTTCAACTAGGAGGGTTTTGGTAGTCAAACGTTTCATTTAAATTGATTTAAAGTCCAAGGCAAAAGAAAAAAACTTTGGGTCTGTGATTTGCCTGTAAATGTAGTGCATTTCACATATGGAGGGACATGACCTTACAAAATTTTGTGCTCTAGAGATTATTTTTATTAACAACGTAACCATTAATATAATTAGTTTAGCTCTATGCATTTTTTTTAAAATGAAGAAGCTATTATTTAGGAAAAAATTGGGGCATTTGGCCATCATACCTATTTTTTCTATAGTAGTTACAATTAACTACCATTGTAGTTGTAACTACCAGGCACTTGTCAACTGTAGCTTCCTAGTCTCCATGGTGGTTGTAACCACCACACATATGACAAGTATAGCTTTTTTTTAGTGATTACAACCAACCTAGATAATGATTATAACTACCTTGAAGCCATTCTAAAAAGGCTTCAAGGGTAGAATGTAGGGGCTTTTTGTTTTGGGTGGGGGAGAGGAGGTGGTGGGGGCGCAGCAATGGGGGAGGAGAATCAAGAAGACATTTTTGAAATTGCTTGGAAAATGACTTGCTAAAGATATTATTTCAGCCGCTTTGTTTAATCTTGTGAGCTCATTCTTTTCTATTTTCTTTTAGTTGCATAGCTAGTGGTTTAGGTAGTGTCATGTTTGTCATTAAAACTTGGGATTTTTATATTGCTTTTATAGTTCATTTGTTACGTGGTAATAGACTCTTATTAAAATTTGTTATAGATAAGTTCATGTTGGAAAGCCTTGAGAGAAATTTAATAGAGAAGTTTATTATTATGCATTGTCTAAGAATACTAGTAGGATTGCTGCAAGAGAGCCTCTGCTGCAGACAAGCTAGTTGAGCAATTGAATAGTCTAGAGGGTTTAAAAAAATCTTTGGTGTTTTGATAGGACTGAAATAGCTTTTTGATTTTTAAAGTATATTCCCTTGGTATTTCAACAAGAAATTGTCAAATCTTTGAAAGTCTTGTTGTACGCAATTGTTGACAACTATTATCTAGCCAAAATAGAGACTCATACATGATAGTTTATGCAGCAATTTTTGGTAATATAGTAGGATTGTCTTTAAGAAATTGCTTGTTTGAGCCTATAAAGTTTTGAACAATTTATAGATATTGACTTAGGGATGACTTTATTGTGAAGTGTTTCCTCGTATCAATTTACCCTGCTTAAATATTTGAGATTTTTACACAAATCTACTACTATCTTTTCTCTCTTTCTATTGAATCTTGCTCTATTTCTAGTTTTTTTGTCAGACTTTCTCTCTCTAGGGGAAATTAGGAGTAGATTGGTAGAGTTGTGCTTAAATGATTTTTGCAAAATTTTATTTGTTACAAGTAGGTATTATAAGAATTGTACAGATTAAGTGATTGAACAAAAAGGAATCTCCAACAACTCACAATATTTTACAAAGTTGGCTAGATCTCTTTTATGATAACTAATTACAATTTTATACATGGCTCAACTATTTTAACGTTCACAACAGCAAACACATACTTGCATTTAGCTACTGAGGCTATTTGGAGGTATCTAGGCCTTGGTGTTGTTAGAGACCAATGAACACCTAAATCTTGTTTGAGGCACCCGTTGGCGGTCATGTCCCAAACGGACACCAACAATGGGCTCTGTAATCAACCCATCATTATGAATCACCTCATTATTAGTTGCTAATGTAAGTATAATTTCATGTTTTAAGATAATTGGAAAAAAAATTGTATTGATTTTTAAAGGGTGGTTATTAGGATCCTACACTTCAACTTTACAAGGCTAAGAGGGTATCTAACTTTATCTTAGCCCTTGTTTGTTTTTCACAATTCCTATAATTTAGCTAGCAAAAGACATTAATATTAAACGTTTTATACATCCAACATTTTTCACATTTCAATTTGGTTTAAACAAGCACAAATATGGCATAGATAAAAATTAATATTTTCATTGAACCAAAAAAATATGGGTCTACAAGGTACTTTCTTTAATCATTTAACATTAAAATCTCAAAATTTGGAAGTCAAATTGAGAAACTAATTATAGATTGCTACTCTACATGTAAAAGTGATTTAGTTTGTCAAATTTGAGCACAATTTGACAAATTTGAATAAATTAAAAATGCTAACATAACAAAGGCCTTGTCTAACGTAATTGCTACTCAAGAAAAATTCCAAATTTGTCATTCGATTCAATAATAAGAATCTTTGCAATCTAAGTAGATATATGTGGATTGAAAAATATGTTCACAAACAGGAAACTTGCCAACCATTATAATCTTCCTTTCTATGTTCATTTGTATAGCTTTTTTTTCCCCAATTTTATTAACTATAAAGTCCCAAAGCTCTTTTGAAGTTCCTATAAACAATTTGATAATCTATTTTTCATCTATAAATTTTGAAAGAATATCTAAAGGCAGTAATTGAAGGATTAATTGGTGGAAATGTTAGCACATTTATGCCATTGCTACTTCAATGAAGTCTATAATTTGTAGTTAACTAAACATTTGGGTAGTGCATTAGAGATTTATAGTTAAGATAGCAATGATTGCTTTGGATCCCTAAGACCCTACTTCCCTCTTGACAAGATGAGCATCAAGCCTTCAGGTGATGACCCTTTATAGTAATGATTTACTTGGGGGTTTTGTTGGAACAATGACCATCATATTTGCGCTCAACATGCATATGTGGTGATTAGTTTAAAGAATACTATTTGGAGTAGATTCAATTGATCTTGGTTGGCATCATGGGGTGCTATTGATGAGTTGGGTTGTTTGGCAATGCAACCTTAAGTGGATGGTAAATTTGGTCCAAGAAGGGAGGAGATCAACAACTTCATCCAATGAACATAGAAGACAAAGATTAGAATAGTGTTTGATACAAGAAATGGTAAAACATACTCCCAAGTACCCTCTCATCTTTAATGGTAGCTTGATCAGAAAATATGGTTCATGTGAGACCTTGAATCACATATTTATATTTTCTTACGTGTGAGGTTCAAAGTTCAATTCTTGGTACTGGTTGAATCGTAATCTAATAGTGTATATATATATCTAGGAACTGTTTATTGTGAGAGGAGTGAAAAATAGTTGTATCTAAAAAAACTCTTAAGCCTAGCAAAGTCTATATAATGCATGTGGATGCACAATTGAACAAAGATACCATGATCTAATGGCTTGACGAGATCATGAACATATGCTTGAATTTATCTTGAAAAAGCCTCAATGCTATAGTTTACTTGCATTTTGTCATTTTTTGAGAAGAATATAAGAAATTGCAAACAAGACTCCTAAACTTGATAATATGAAGTATTAATTACTCTTTCCAACTATTAGGGGACATAGCTCACTCGGTTGGAGTATGTGGCTTGTGGTCTGCAAGTCACAGGTTTAGTTTGGATATGTTGCGACACACGCTGTGTGGGGACATGGGAAAACCATTATTTCAAGGACTATGACATTAGGTGGACAGCTGGCTATAGAATCATCATTGAAACCTACACCCATCTTAGCATGTTAGCCCATGTTGATTGTATAAAGGCAACAACATGAGGATGAGCTCTTTGCAACTTTGGAACAAGAGAATTCAAACTATTTTGAAATTTTCTATACCTTAAAAGGTTAAACATTTTTGTTGGTACTCAATTTGCTAGGGTTTAGCAATTGATGCTTGCTCTCCAATTATGGTATTGATCACTGAGATATATCTTTTGAGCAGTGTGGAAGATATTTGTTTAAATTGCTTTTTGGAGTGTCCTTTCACCTGAAATTCTAGGATTGGTAGTTGTAGGTTCTTGTATGGTTTTCAGCCATATCTTAAAGTAATTTTGTTGAGCAATATCTCTTAATTTCACATTTTTACAACTTGCTTGGAATCATCTCCATCTTTTTTTAAGGCTATTTAGAAATTTTACTGGAATGCAACTTCTCATTAAAATGCTACAAATACTACAGTGAGGTGTTTGTGTAGTGGTAAGAGTCTTGGTTTGCCATGGAAACACAGGTGATAGGATTGATTTAAGTGGGTGAGGCTAATTTATGGACTAAAAAATATTCTATCAAAGGAATGCTGAAACTGTTTTGTCTGATAGATCCAAGAGAGTCTCAGTGAACGTAAGTAAAAATTCAGTTTCAGTTTTTCCTTCTTTATTCTTTCAAATATGAATCCTCCCAACTCATGTCTCATGTGAGATTATAGTGGATATGTTATTTCCTCATGTTGTCCTCTGATTTTGTTCTTTAAAAAAGTTTGATTTTGTTTAGGGGTTTATTTTGGCATGTATCACATCCTGATTAATCACATCACAAAATCTGAATGAAGTCAATAGGAAAACCATCCATCCTGGAAGCCTTATGGGATGACATATAAAACACCACCCTACATGTTTCATCATTTAGTCAAAGGTTAAGGAGATGCAGTATTTGAGAAGAAAGTGTTTTATCCATGCAACTTACAATGGTATTAACAAAATCTTTAATTCAAGCTTGTCCTTGATCCGGTAGCAAAGATCATTATGCATACAGTCATCATCATTTTCTAATTCCAGAATACGAGCATGAGTAAAATAGATTTAAATGCGTGGAAGAATGTGGAATTTTCTTCTCCATTCTTAAGCCAGTGAGCTTTCACCTATTGCCCATGATTCTTGCTTTTGAGTAGTACGGTATTGATGCATTAGGTTCCATTTTTGAGATTGAAGTTCAAGCAACTAGACATCTTGCTTGCTGAACGACATTGATTTATCGTAGTAAAACTTGTTTTTCTTATGTCAATTTAAAGGAAGAGATATGGAACAAAGAATTTTCAGCTTCTAAAATTAACCTACCCATTTTGTTGGGACAAGGCTAGGATGTTGATGATAAAGAAGTTTCAAATTCTAAAATGAGTGGAATTTGGCAAAAATGAGTGGAATTTGGCAAAACATGTGGCTGGACTTTGCCAAGCCTCCCTAACCAACTCTTTCAACAGTGCCACCTTTGCCTAACATAAAATGCAAACAAGACAAGATGATCCTTAGGTGTATCGTATAGCAAAATTGCCAATGATCTGAACTAGCATGTACCCGGCAAGATTGAGATCCTTGGTGATTTGGAAGAAGCTATATCCGAGAAACTGAAGCAAGAAACAAATGGCAGTTACAATAGATCTGTTGTCGCTGGGTTTTTAGTTCATCTAGGTATAGGGTCATCCATCAATAACTTAGTTCATCTAAACTAAGTTGACAAGGTGTCCTACAAGATTATTGTTCCAGCATTTCACCATCTGCCCCAAATTTCTCCTACATCGACATAAATGAGATGTGATCCCACACAAGCAAGAAAGACTCCTACAAAGCCTACAACTTTTGGAGTAAGATAGATGAAAAAGACAGCTTCACAGAAAAGACAGAACCATACCTACGTATAAAAACCTAGGTAGGAACAACCTTAATCCAGATGTCCATCATATGCTCTGAGCTTCACAAGAATTCCATACCTAAGTCTATCATATGCCCTGAGTTTCACAAGAATTCCATACCTAAGCTATCCCTACAAATAATTCAGAAGCTCCCTGAGCACACTTGAGTTGACTGAGAACTGATCCTTGTAGAACCAATTTTTTTTTAAATGATCGCAATACTCTGCTCTTCTGAAGCTTTCATCTTCTGTAAACATAGAAAATTGAGTTTTTGACACACTGTTCAATGCTTTATGGCATCCTGGCATGAAGGGTTATTGCAACATTCCACATTCCAATAAATTGCTTGAGAATAAGTATCTTCTGCTTATGATTGACAATTTATTTGACCAGCTAATTGATGATAGGTTTTTTAAAAGATTGATTTGAAGTCAGGTGATTATCAAATCTAGATTAAAGAGTATATCAGTGAAGAGACAGTAGATGCAGATTGTATGAATGCTTCACTTTTTGGTTGTAATGCTTTATTATTATTTTTTGATTAATTGAATGTCCCTCCTGTTTCAATAGTTTTCTGAAGAATTTTTACGTTCTGGTTGTGACAACATAAACTTATCCAGCTTCTTTGATTGAATCTTCAGCATTTTAAAGAACGTCACTCTTGAAAGTTGGAAAGTGTCAAATTTTTATTGCTTATAAGGTCAGACCACTACCGAACAAGATAACTCTGGTTGGTCCAGAGAATATAAAAGCTGTCATGGATCAACCAAGACTAAAATAATATAACTAGTTTTGAAGGTTGTTAACAAGTTCATAGCTTTGTTAACAAATTCGTTGCTGGTAACAATGAATTATTTGTTTGAAATTCAAATTATATCGTAAATTATATCGTAAATTTACCCTGAAACATGAGTGTTTTCAAATTATATCGTGATTTGTACATTGATGCTTATGGAGCTTGGAATTGAGCAATATTATTGTGGGAAGCTGAACTGGTACATCACAGTTAGGAACTTGCGAGATGTGTTTGAGTACTTATGCCATAGTGGAAACACAAATGATCTTGTTGCAATCATAAACAGTTTATTTACAATTCAAGATATGCAACATTCGTTTCTTTCAGATATATCATTTTAATGGATATACACCATTTTTTGTATACCACAGTTTGGGTTATACAAACTTCTCATATGGTTTTCCTCATTGGATTTTTTGTTTGATTTACGGATATAATATAATTCATTTTCCAAGGCTTTGTGGCATTGAGTATTATCGCATAGTTGCTAACTTTGTAGCTATCATAGGATCGTTTTTACCCTTTGTCATATACAATCTTTCTACGTCAACAACAAATAGTCCTTGGATCTTTTATTAGATTTACTTTGACATCATACCTCAAGTTCCTCACGTATTTCACAGGACAATAGTTCAAGTCACTGCTTGGAATTATTCATGCGTCGGACTTTATTTACGCTGTGCAGTTCTTTGTTTACAGACAATCTGCTAACTATCTTTATCTTCGTAAAAATTCTCCAATTACATATAACAATTCTTTATATATATTTTTTTCCTATTTTTTGCCTTTTTAAGTATGTTGCTAGTGATAGGTGGTGCAAGTGGTTAGCTCACTGTCTTGTTAGCCAAGAGGTTGCCAATTCAAGTCACACTCAAGGCATCATTATATTCTTATATAATTTTAGGGAAAAAACAAGAAACTGGAATCCCCTAGAATTGTAATCCAGAAGTTGACCAAAATTGCCTTGAATCAACATGGAATCATGATTCCTGATGTGAGATCTGAAATTGGGATTTAGCTGAACATGAGCTGGGCCAAATCTTGATTTCAAATCTCTAGAGTCAAGATCTTGATCCACATTGGATCAGTGTGTGTCTTTCTTTCTTGGTTCTTCCTTAACATTGGGATTTGTACGTAATATTACTTGTTGACCATCTCATCTTCTACTTTGTCATATCCTTGTCATATATTGATTGTCTCATATACATTTCTTATTTAGGATATATACATTTTTTTGAGTTATGTTTTGATTTTATTATATCAAAATCATACACCTCTGTATAGAGCATTGTAAAAGGATCATCACCCATAGCCACAGTGCTCATCCTGCTAAGGGGTGTCTTGGGAGGATTGGTAGATGAGTGAAAGCCTAACCTNGGGGGGGGTGGGGCGACCCCCCAAACCCCACCAAAGGAGGAGGGGGGGCACCCCCCAACAACACAGAAACCCACAAAACCGGCTAGGGGTGGGGGGTGGGGGGCGACCCCCCAACAGAGGACCACCCCTTATGGGTGAGTCGGCAGCCGTTGGCAGGCGCAGTTGGGGCGCTCCAGTTCATGGAGGATATCGAGGGTGTTCCGATGATCCTCCGTATCCACGAAACTGGCCGCCTGTTGGAGGCTCTGCATGAGCGACTCCCGCCTACCCCTGTCCTCCTGCGAACACCCGGCATCAGGGTGGTACCGCGCAGAGGTCCGGCGGATGTGCCGCCTGAGCTCCGCCCAGGAGCACTCGCAACTAATGCCTAGAACCAAGTACTCCTAATGTACTCCTAATTTAACGATGTACCTAATAAATTAGGAGTAAATGAAGTCTTTTACAAGAGGCAAAGGAACGATATGCATACCACAGACAAATGGAGACAGCTTATGGTGCAGCAGATGCATGAAATGATATCCTAGGACATACAGGTTTTATCAAAGTCTATAGGAGCACAAAGAAATCAGTTTTCTTTTGGCCAGATATGAAACGTGGTTTCATTAAATGTGCAAGCAAAACAAACCAGAAACAGTGCCTAGCTGGAAGAGCGGAGAACTTACCCTGAGATTTGTTACTTTCCTTACCACAATCCAAAGTGGAAACAATGTTATCTAATGTCTAATGTCTGGGTTGTTGGCTCACAGGAATTGCACATTTCATTCTTAACAAAGCTATATATACATTCATTGACGTTGCTAAAAAGGTTTCTGTGAGAACCTTTAAATCATGTTCATTTATTAATGCAGTATGTGCTCTCTATGGAACCGCCAATGGTCCTCTTTGGAGTATAGCATGAGATGAAGAACAGTTCTAGCTTCCTATTTGTCAATTTCTAAAGCATTGCCAAATTATGATATCTTTAACACTGAGGTTGTTGATTTGATTACCGTGATCCCCACTCTAGAAGGGTGGTGTAACTAAAAATTTTGTTACTATTCTGGATGTTAAGTTCATTTAAGCAGGACATCTCAACTGTCATTTTATATTAATTTTGAAATTTTGTTACTGCAGTTCTGAGTCCTGCTAATGGTTCAATTTGTGTCGTAATTTGTCACTTATTTTTTATGATTGTTTCTTCTACTTGCACCTTTTTTAAAAGCCTGTTTGAAAAACCATTGCAGAGCATAATGGAATTCTTCAAGAAGTTCACTGATACAGTTGGTACTGACTTGCAATTTGTTATTGATGACATCACTAGCGAAGATCTGACAGCTGTTGGAGTTACATGGCACCTAGGTGGGTATTTTGTTTTAATCATAATTTGTTATCATGTTTAGAGTGTCTAGGACTCTATTCAAAATTTTATTTTATCTTTGTTTTTTTAGAAGATGGATATTGAATATGCATGGACATTGGTCCTTCACCGTTATATATGCATGTCTGCCAACTTCTGAAAATTAATTGATTTTGTGTTTGTTTTGTTTTCCCTAATTAGAGAATACAGAGCGATAAAAGATAAATTATTTCCTTTGTTTCAGAGTGGAGAAGGAAGGAATTCCCATTTAGCAAAGGTTGTAGCTTTTACCGATGTGAAATTTTTGGTGGAAAACGAAAAATCATGTGAGGTTTTCATTGCTTGCCTTTTCAAATTTCTTGCAAATTTAAGAAAGTGTGGTGTTTCATTCCGTTTAGTCTTGAAATCCTGTTTCAAAAATTATGTCATTGGTGTATGACTTAGCAGCTTTGCATTTACAGATATGCTAGAGATGTTGTTGAAGCTCCTACAAAGCTGGGTGATACGGCTTTGGTATATCGACATAAGAGCCCATTATTTGTTTTTTGTTGCAATAATGGCCATGTTTTTATTGACTTTGATTCTGACGTAATTTTTTGCGACAGGTTGCCATTAAAGCTGTGACTTTACTGCTGGAGAAGTTCCCTCAAATTGCTGATAGATTTTGATCTGTCATCAACTGTCAGAGCAGCACACTCCATGATATCCCTCTTCCAACTGCTTAGCATGTACGTGAATATGCAAACTTTTGAAAGTTTAAAGATGTGAAAATACTTCAATACAATTTTTTTCCCATGTACAATATTGCTTGTAGTACTGTAAGGATACATCTATTGAAAGAGTTTTTTTAAAAAAATAAATAAAAGTCACGGCAGGTTTGATCCTCTACTTGACTCCTGGATTCAGCCTGCAATAATTTTGAGAGGCAAAAAACCAAATTTCTTTTGCTTTTGGGGATTAGTGTACCAGTAGATTGATTCTTTAATCAATGCAAAATAACTCACTGTATTACCATAGCGTTAAGGTTTAGTACGTTTGTAGCAAGCTAAAAATTGTTAAAATCAAAGATAATTGAAGATCATTGTGATGGTTATTACGACCGTGTTACCATGGTAGTAAGATATATAACAAGTAGTTTGTCAATATTAGTTGTGAAACGATAATTGTTACTTTGTGACGGTTTATTGGATGGTATAAAGTATCCAGAGTCCCTGTTACAATGATGTATGTATGAAAGAAATGTATAACGGGACTTGCAGTGAATTGATATATGTATGAAAGAAATGTATAACGTGAGTTGCAGTGAATGAAAGAAAAGTGCCTGTGTATATGTTTTGTAAAAATTCCAACTTCTCGAAAGTACTTTATATTTCATACACAATACGCTGGTTAATATACTACATGATGAATATCAGTGGCTTATTCTTTCTACCTGTTAGATTCAATACTGAACATGATATATTCATTTACAATTGCTTGGACCGTGTGACTCTTTTAAGTTACGAAGTTTTAACATAGTATCAAAGCTTTTGTAGATTCAACAAGTTAATTGCACTGTCTGCCATGTGATCAATCAATTGATTGAAACCCATGGTGGGTAAGTGTAAGTGTATTTAATATGTTGAAGTTACATAAATTAGTAAGTCGTGATTGAAATTCAATAACCAAAAAGTTCAACATGAGTCTTATAACGGTGTTTTGTGATTTTTTTTAAACTAAACTTTGAATTCAATGATTATCCTATCATTCAGACCTTAGTAAGTGGCATATGTTATAATCAGATCTGAAAACACACTACAAATGCTCTAGAGAAATTATTAAAAACCTTACAGATTTGAATAAATCATTAGAGGCAAAATATTGCACTGTAAGAAATACTATAAACCATTCTCAAAACATTCCAAACTCTAGCAAACATTTGCTGCGATAACAGAATGAAAGCAGAATGAAAAGAGTAAAAAGGAAATAGCACAAGAACATAGAGAGTTACGTGGTTCGGGCTCCTTTTACCTTACTTTCACAACAATGTTGATCTGCTTTCTATTCTTCTCAAATCTTAAGGACACAAGCCGTCCTTGCAACTTTTCAAACACAATCTGTTATTCCAATAGATATTAGATCAACACTAACAAGATTCACGTCTCTAAGGTAAAACCTTGATACAATACTTTCACTTTGAAGCACACACTAAAAGCTACCCCAAGCCTTCTATTTATGATGAAACATGAGGACCAAACCCCAATTTTCATACATGTGGGATAAAACACCAAGCTTCTTATATATGAGGAAACATTAGGACCAAACCCCAATCCTAATACATGTGAGATAAAACACATCCCCATATCCCCATATCAAATGCAAAATAAAAAGAAATATAACAATTAATGTATGTCTTCATTTTTCCAACAAACTCCCCCTTAAGACAAATCCAACCAGCCTTTAAGAGATTAAGCTTCAATTATCCCAAGCTTCTTCTTACAGAAAATGTGTTTTTCAGCTATCATTGGTTTTGTTAAAGCATCAGCAACATTGAGCTTTGTATGGACCTTTTGAACATGCACCAAGCCATCCTCTATGATTTCTCTTATGAAGTGGAATCAGACATCTATATGTTTTGTCCTGGCCTGAAAGGCAGAATTCTTTGCAAGATGGATTGCACTCAAACTATCACAAAACATAGCATACCTTTGTTGTTTTAATCCAAGAGACTGCAAAAATCTCTTCATCCATAACATCTCCTTGCATGCTTCTATGAGGGCTACGTACTCTGATTCAGTTGTAGATAAAGTTACGAGTGGTTGTAGACATGACAACCAACTCATTGCTGCACCACCAAAAATAAATGTGTACCCTGTAGAAGATCATCTTGTATCATGATCAGCAGCAAAGTTTGCATCTACAAAGCCTTCAATGTGCAGATTAGCATCTCCAAAACATAAGCAATGCGCTTTTGTGCCTTTTAAATATTTTAAAATCCATTTGACAGCTAACTAGTGATCCCACCCATAGTTGGTCATAAATCTACTAACTACTCCAACGGCATAAGCAATATCAGGACGTGTACAAACCATGACATACATCAATGACCCAACTGCAGAAGTATATGGGATAATTTTAACCTCTTCAAAATCCTCTTTTGACTGTGGATAGTCCTTCTTTGATAAATTAAATTGTGCTGAAAAAGGTGTACTTACAGGTTTTGCATCCTCCATGTTGAAACACTTTAGAACCTTTCCAATGTAGTCTTCCTGACTCAACCACAACTTCCTTTTTCTATCCCTGTAAATATTCATACCAAGAATTTTCTTTGCCTGACCCAAATCTTTCATAGCAAATTCTTTGCCCATTTCCAATTTTAAATGTTTATCTCTGCTATATCATTTCCAACAATTAGCATATCATCAACATACAACAACACTGTAAATTTACCTAAAATATCTCCAAAAAAATACACACAGTGGTCTAGGTTGTTTTTCTGATAAGATAGCTTCTTCATGAAAGTATCAAACCTTTTATACCATTGCCTAGGGGCTTGTTTCAAACCATATAAACTCTTTTTCAGTCTACAAACCAGACCTGAACCTTGTTGTTCTTCATACCCTTCTGGCTGTTTCATGTAAATTTCCTCCTCCAAATCTCCATGGAGGAATGTTGTTTTTATATCAAGTTGTTCCAACTCTAAGTCCATGCAGGCCACCAATGATAGCACTAAACGTATAGAAGAGTGTTTTACCACTGGAGAAAAAATTTCTTGAAAGTCAATACCTGGTTTCTGTGCATAGCCTTTCACCACCAACCTAGCCTTGAAACGTTTTTCCCCATTTGCCTCTGATTTAATTCTGTATAGCCACCTGCACTCCAAGGGTTTTCTCCCTTTTGGCAACTGAACTAGCTCTCAGGTTTTGTTCTGTTGGAGTGATTCCCATTCATCATTCATAGCTGCCTTCCACTTTGTCGCATCAACACATGTCATGGCTTCCTTCACTGTTTCTGGTTCACCATTATCGCTATAAAGTACATAATTCAATGAAGGAGAGTACCTGTCAGGAGGTTTGGTAGTTCTAATTGACCTTCTAACCTAATGAGACACATCTGTAGCTTCTTGTTCATCATCTTCTACCTCATTTTCTTGTTGTCCTGCATTTTCTCCTTGCTGTCCTAAGTTCTCAGCTTGCTGCCAAGTACTTTCAGCATGTTGTCCAATGTTTCCAGATCTGGAAAATCCATGAGTTTTATCATTTTCAATTTCTTCAGTCACGCTAAGAGGAGTCTTTATGCTTTCTGAGCCATTTCTGTCCTTGTCTATTTTTTGCAGCTCATTAAACATCACATTTTCTATAAATTTAACGTCTTTTGATCTCACTACATGTTTCAATTCAAGATCCCAAAGTCTGAATCCTAACTCATCTTCTCCATATCCAACAAATATAAAACTTTTAGCCCTGTCTTCCATCTTAATTTTGTTTTCCTTTGGAATATGCATAAATGCCTCACATCCAAAAACTCTTAAATGACTGTATGAAACATTTTTACCTTTCCTAACAACTTCTGGAATAGCATTATCAATTGAAGAATGTGGAGACCTGTTCACCAAATATGCAGCAGTCATAACTGCCTCTTCCCAAAATGTCTTAGGTAGGCCTGCACTTGAAACCATTGTTCTAGCACGATCCAGCAATGTTCTGTTGCATCTTTCAGCAATTCCATTTTCCTGTGGTGTACCAGGAGGGGTACGAATGTGCCTAATTCCTTTGATGTTGCAAAAATCAGCAAATACTTTAGAAGTGTACTCCCCACCATTATCAGTTTGCAAACATTTTATTTTCAGACTTGTTTCATTTTCTACTCTTGCAACAAATGTTTTAAAAACTGAAAATACTTCATCTTTTGATTTCAGCATATAAACCCAAACCTTCCTTGTACAATCATCTATGAAAGTTACAAACTAAATAGATCCATCAAGAGAAATGGGATTCACAGGACCACAAACATCAGAATAAACCAATTCTAACATATTTTTCTTTCTGCTGTCCAAATCCCTACGAAAGTTTACTCTCTTAGATTTTCCAACTAAACAGTCTTTGCAATTAGTTTGAGCATAAGAAAATATAGGAATGAGAGTCTAATTTTGAAGTACCTTTAAGCTTGACCAGCCAATGTGTCCAAGACGTCTATGCCATACTTCAGAATTTTCTGTATCAGAAACTGTTGCAATAGAGTTGCATGAATCTGCCATCAATGTATATAAGTTGCTCTCCTTCTTTCCTTTTAGAATGGTCATGATTCCCATGGAAATCCTCCAATGCCCACCTCCACTACTGAAATTCAGACCTGAATCATCCAGCTGTGGAACTGAAATCAACTTCTTTGTAACTTCAGGAACATGTCTAACGTTATCTATTGTCACCTTTGGCATCCCTGCTTGTTGCAAACTTATACTTCCAATTCCAAGAACTTTTAAAGCTTTTCCATTAGCAGCATATACAAAACTAGATTCAACTTTATGATAAGATGCAAAACAAGACTTATCTGGACAAATATGAAAGGAGGCACCTGAGTCAATCAACCAGATGTCACTGCTACATCCATCTGCCACCATTGTACATTGTTCTTGAATCAGAAAACTGACGTTTTCATCAGCTACATGTACCTCTGATGTTCCTTCTTCTGACTTCTTCTCCTTTCCTTTTCCTTTATTTTTCTGTGCTTTCCATGCAAAGCAATCCTTCTTCAAATGACCTTTCTTCTTGCAGTACCAGCATTCTTGAGTTTGAGTTCTGCCATGTGATACTCCTCTGTCCGTGCTTCTCCCCCTACTTGGGAAATGTCTCCTACTTCTACCTCTTTCCTCTGCTACATGAACATTTCCAGATCTAAAAGATTCATCTACTCTTCATTCTGAATCCTGAAGGGTAGACACAATCTGTTCAAATGTTATAGATGAAACACTCATAGAAGTAGTAATAGATGTCACAATTGCAGACCAGGAATCAGGTAAGGAGTCTAACAAAGCATAGGATTTAACTAGATTTGGAATAACAATTTTATATTCCTCCAACTTATTCAGATTTCCCATCATCTCATTCAAATGATCTTGAAAAGACACATCAGATCTCTTCTTGCATCTAAAAACTTTTTGATAAATGTGAAAGGTATTCAAACTTGATACTTTGTCAAATCTATTCTTCAGCGTTTGCCACAGATCATGCGGATCCATATTCGATTTGATTGAGGCCAAAATCCCATTGCTTAAGGTAGGATGAATGAAAGACAATGCCCTAGTCTTAATTTTTCTCTAATCAGCAGTTGACATTCTTGTTGGTTGAGAGGGATCTCTGGCCTCTTGGCAATTCTTTTGTGCTAAAACAACCTTCATCAAAATGCTCCAAACATTCCAATTCCTTCCTACCAATCTTCCGTTGTTTGCAGCCTCTCCATCTTTTTAAACCTTGCTCCGATACCAGTTGTTATAATCAGATCTGAAAACAATTAGATCTGAAAACACAAATCTAAAAAACACAGATATGAAAACACACTACAAATGCTTTAGAGAAATTATTAAAAACCTTACAGATCTGAATAAATCATTAGAGGCAAAATATTGCACTGTAACAAACACTATAAACCACTCTCAAAACATTCCAAACTCTAGCAAACATTTGCTATGATAACAGAATGAAAGCAGAATGAAAACAGTAAAAAGGAAATAGCACAAGAACACAGAGAGTTACGTGGTTCGGGCCCCTTTTACCCTACTTCCACAACAATGCTGATATGCTTTCTATTCTTCTCAAATCTTAAGGACACAAGCCGTCCTTGCAACTTTTCAAACACACAATCTGTTATTCCAACAGATCTTAGATCAACACCAACAAGACTCACATCTCCAAGGTAAAACCTTGATACAATACTTTCACTTTGAAGCACACACTAAAAGCTACCCCAAGCCTTCTATTTATGATGAAACATGAGGACCAAACCCCAATTCTCATACATGTGGGATAAAACACCAAGCTTCCTATATATGAGGAAACATTAGGACCAAATCCCAATCCTAATACATGTGGGATAAAACACATCCCCACATCAAATGCAACATAAAAGGAAATACAACAATTAATGTATTTGTCTTCATTTTTCCAACAGCATAACCTTTCAACATCGCTTAAATTTTTGGTACCTTTTGTTTTCATATTAAATGTCTGACAAAGTGGTGAGGTGCACAACATAAGCTAGAACACCACTGAAGAGAAAATAAAGGTGAAGCTAAGATCTTAGCTGATCCTGTAAAGTAGAGGAAATGTTCTTAAATTCATTCATTCTATAAGCAACTTATACATCTAGATCTACTTTTCTCCCCATGATATTTTCCTTGTCAAATCTAACCGTAGCTTTTAGTTATTTTGTTCCATATTTTATCATTTTTCGTATTTCCTACTTCACAATTCAACATCTTCTCTTCGACATCATCTCCTTCCAATGGTAGTAGCAATGATGGCTTCTTCAAGCTTTGTGATCTAGGTCATGATAGATGCTAGGGATCATAATGAAAGTCATGATAGATTTTTACCATATGCAATTTTGTCGTGACATCAGTATTTTCCAATGTGGGCAACAGCTTCTAAAACGATGCTAATAGCTTCTAAAACGATGTCTAGCAGGCATTTTGGGCACGTTAATATGTCGAACTGCTAAGAGATAATGCTTAGGCTACTAACATTAGCTAGTCGGGTAATGGGTAAGCATTATGATGGAATTTGGTCTTGTTGTTGGTGATTGTCATTGTAGCTAATATTACCCAGATTTCATTAACAAATGTGATTTTCAGAAAAACAACTAATACGGGAAAAAGCTAGTTGGTCAATAGACAAGCATTTTGGGTTTTGAGAAAAGCAACTAATATGGGAAAAAGCTACTTGGTCAAGAGACAAGAATTTTGGGCCATGTTACTTGGGTGATTGTACATTAAGTCTATATTATATCTTATTTTGGGATGGTAGTGAGGGGATAGGGTTCAAAATGTTTGTCTATACACTAGCCTTAACATAATCCAACTGTTGGATATTGGCATACATGAAGGCTAGTTAAGTTAGCACCAACCTTGTAGTTATTTCAAAAGATTCGATATGTTGAAATACTAAGAGATAATGCTTAGGCTATTGACATTAACTAGTCAAATATATTGGGTAAGCATTATGATGGAATTTTGTCATGTCGTTGGTGATTATCATTGTAGTTAATATTAGTAGGATTTTATTAACAAATGTAATTTTGAGGACGAACACTAATATGGGAAAAGACTAGTTGGTCAATAGAGAAGCATTTTGGGTCATTTTACTTGGTTATTGTACATTAAGTCTATATTAGACCTTATTTTAGGATGGTAGTGAGGGGCTAGGGTATAAAATGCTTGTCTATACACTAGCCTTAATAATGAGGTGTTAGCTTAGTGGTATAGGTCTTGGATTGGTAACCTAGAGTCATAGGTTCGATTCTACTAGGTAGCATTGAGTTATAAACTTCTATAAATCTTACGATGTAACTATGTTTCAATTATTTTGGGTTCCAACACCCCTCATACATGAGGGTTCTAACACAAAAGTTGGATATTGGCATACATGAAGGCTAGTTAAGGTAGTATCAACCTTGTAGGAATATCACAAGTATAAATAACCATGCTTTAGTGATTAATTAATGCATTAATGATAATTGTCAATGATTTTAATGAATACATAAGTTAATGTTTATGATTTTGATTAAAAATTTGATCAATCAACAATTGTTGTTGGTTCTTATAGTGTGTTTTACAATGTAGACCCCATTAATGAGCGACGAGGTACCCCTATGCCCAACCATATGAATCACAAGCGTTCACGCATGATCTAGTTGAATTTCATAGATATCAAGTTCTTAACTACACTGGTTTTAAGATGTGAAATCTAATTGTGACAATCATTGTCTTCTTAGCTATACTTATAGAGCTTAATTGTATGGTTAAGTATAATTGAGGCACATGATTTTTATTATCCTATGTTTTATTTATCTATTTGTAAAATAGGTTGAAACATAATTTATAATCAATTTAACTTAATCTAATTGTTGATCAATAACTAACTATCTTAACATAAGTATTTGATCCCACTTTCCATGCACATCCTAAACATGTATAACGTTGTTGGGTTACCAAACGTTAAGTGTTGCTGGGGTTACCAAGAGTCATATGCATACTTAAAGCGATCATACTTATGTGATTAATTAATTGATTGCTATTGAATCTAATTAGCTTACTTTGGCTTAATTACTTGGAAGCATTAAAGGAAATTGCATAAAACATTGAATGCATAAATAAAATATTTAAGCTAGCCAAGGTGCTACAAGGTTTGATTAGAAAGCTCGTCTTTATTTCCACACATACTGTCATGCTTAGGTATAATAGTGCTTGAATAAAGATTTGTATGCTCAATGACTCCTGCTACAAGCACTTTGGAAAATATTCTAACTCTAGAGAAAACACACTACAAGAGCTCTGCTATGCTATGACAAAAACTATATGGAAACCATGTGCCTAATTGCTATATTTATATGTCGGCACATACCTTGCGATATCGAATATTCGATATTGTATCTTGGGGCTCGATATCATGTACCTGATATCAAGGCTTCAATATTGCATATCTGATATTGGAGCCAAGCAAAACTCATTCTCGAGTAAACAAAAAGGAGGAACAAGTTCTTTACAAAATATTGGGAAGGTATGAGATTATTGACTGATAGGCAAACTTGAATAAGATGGAATAGGCAAATTCTAAGTGCCCAAGTGTATGAATTTAAAATATTTTACAAAATTGGGTGTTCATGACAAGAGAAGTGAACACCTTGGACAAAATTGACATCCAACTTCTTTGGTAGTTGAAAAGCAAGGGAGAAGATCCAATGATCATGAATAGTCCTCGTCACATGATGCTACTGCATCTTTCTTGGTGAGGACAGTCCTACTTCTAGTCCATGCTTCCTATTGCAATCACAACAAAATCGTGGATTAGTGTGCAATGTGTCACGTATAGTTGTTAAGTACCTTGTCTCGTCGACAATTACACTTGGCTAGGTTGTGATTATGGTGGATTGATTCTTTTAATAGTGTTAGCGAGAAGATTGAAAAATAGGATGAAACAGATAAGTAGTCCATTATTAATTTCAAAAAATTCCAATGCGATGAAATGCTTGAAGAGGGTTTAAGAATTCACAACAATCAAAAGAGGATTTTACTGAAAAACATTTTGAAAATGCACATAATTAGATGTCATTGATGGGGTATGCAAAAAGGATTTGATTGTGAGAACATCCAAGGATAAAGGACTCTAACCCAACCAAAAGATATGCAAGTGGATCCTTCCCAAAGCAGGCATAAGCCTTTTATTTTCCTTACATAACTTCAAATTGAGGAGTTTGTTGGTCCCATAGATGATTTATGGTTACAGAAAGTTAAGGACAAAAACTCAGAAGAAACTACCTAAGAATTTTGACACATCAAATGAAGACATTGAAGAAGAACATGAAATTGGTAGTAAGGTGAAACATGGAAAGCACATATAGATGAGAGAGTGTGAAATGGAGTTCCTAATTAAGGTCACATGAAATCCCTTGTGAATTTTTTGGTTAAATGACCTAATAAAATCCATCCTTAGTCCAGACCAAAACCAACCACATTTAGTGACATCACATTACCATTCTAAGATTAGTTCACCCCCCTGAGACACAAGAGTGCTTACAAAGAACAACCACCATTTCTTATTAAAGAAGAAAAGAGAAGTAGGAAGTGAGGAAGGGCCTTAGTTAGAGGGTGAAACACCCTAAAAAATGCGGGGTCATCCTTGCTTCACCAGGCTCTTGCAGTCCGTGCAGCATTACGGTAATTCATTAGGAGGAGAACGTTCTGAGTTCAGGTTAGCTAGTTTGGCAAATTTTCTACTTTGAGCATGAATAGGTTCTGTGTCATTTTGCCTGTCCACCAAAGTAGCCTGACCAGCTGATAGCCTGCTCAGAAATGATGTGCAGAATTGGTAGCAGCACTTTGGATGCGCAAAAAATAGTTCGACAACTTTTCTAAGTCACGAAGTCTGCTACGCTACGCCTCGTAGTGTAGCAAACTTCAGAAGACAATGGTAGAATGAAGTGCTACGCTAGCATAGCATGGCAACGGCTTCACCACCATTCCCCTCGCCCAATTTCAAGTTCTACAATGATGTCCCTTTTCGTTAGGAAGTGGCAGACCATGTCTACTGCTACGCTACGTTGAGCTACATGGCGCAGCGAGGTGTAGCAATCCTGCAGAAGGGAAAGAAGGTAGCTCGAAGGGCAAACATCAGTGAAGTTCGCAAGACTTGCATCATAGAAGACAAAGTTTGCAAATTGGCAAAACTTTTGCGACTAAGGCCAGTTGCTACTCTATGCTACGCTACGTAGCGTAGCAAGCAACATACGTGTAGCAGAATGTGTGACAAAGCGCTACGCTATACCAAGCATGTTACGTTGCAAAGCACAGCAAGGCATGCGGGTGGTTGTGCGACATGAATGCACTTCACCTAATCGGACCATTGGCGCATGTCTCCAGATGATGATGGCGCAATTACAGCGTGGTAGGCTCGCAATTATTGCATGAAAGGTTTGCATTACAACAGTTTTGTGGGTCCAACAGTCATACATGGCGCGAGTGGCACTGGCAAGTCAACGCGTGCCCTTTGGTCCTATAAATACCCCGGTAGACAGCATGCAAAGGATAGTTCACATTTTTTTTAAAAGAACAACATTTAAGGGGTGAGAACTTTTTGAATTCTGAAAACTTCTCTCCTCTCTGGCATTGTAACATCAAGCATTGTGAGCTCTCTATTTGACATTGCAAACATTTAGCATTTTCAGCTGACACTCTATTCCACCCTTCTTCTACCACCTTGGTAGAATTCCCGCATTATCAACACCTAAGTCCATGCCCAAGCGCACAGTCTATTTTGCTCTACATGTCTTGGTTACTCTTGGGATCTTTGCACTTCATCACGCTGTGCAACCGACTGTATCCATCTTGACAGAGCAAGTCTATAGCTTCGGAGCGGTGCATGTTTCTAACTACACTTTACTTTATTTCTTGCCTGCTGTCTCATTTGCATTATTTTTTCTATTTTATTCACTTTCAAGCATTACTTTGCATTGTTGTTGCATTTTTTGCTATATTTACTTTCAAGCATTATTTCGCATTTCTGTTCCATCCCAAAGATATACGTTGCAATATGCTATATTAATGTCGATGTAAGTCCTTGTTTGATCGACCAGACCATTCAGGGCACCCCGTATCTGCACACACCTAGCACGGCCCTCCCACGGGTACGGGGTTGAAACTGTGGCGCCCGTCGACCCCTCGGTGTTTTCCAGCCGCTGACGTTTTCAATCGCTACAGTTTTCTGGCACTAGAAGGAGGGCCTTTTCTGTGTGTCACGGTAGTTCTGTGAACCTTCTGTACCCTGATACACATAAGCGTAAATGCGACACCCTCCTGCGGTTGTTTGTGCTTTGTGTGGTGTAGATCGGTTGCCTCGACGGTTCCTCGAGAGCCCTATAGAACACAAGGCCTCCGATCGTCGGCTAACTAGCTCTTTTACAATTGTCTCACATGCGTTTTGTACCCCATCTCATGTGGTACAAACCGGTCGCTTCGACGGTCCCTCGGGGATCCTGCGAGAGGCAAAGCCTTTTTGATCACTAGTTAGCTTGCCTGTCTTACAGCTGTCTTGCATGCGTTTTGTACCCCATCTTGTGTGGTACAGACCGGTCGCTTTGATGATCCTTCGGGGATCCTGCAAGACATAAAGCCTTCTTGTTAGCTTGCTTGTCTTACGATAGTCTTGTAAGCCTTCTACACCCTGATACGCATTAGCTTAGACTTGACACCAATCTGTGGTTGTTTACGCGTCGTGCGGTGTAGATCGGTCACCTCGACGGTTCCTTGGGAGTCCTACAAGACATAAAGCCTTCAACGACCAGTTAACTCGCCTTCCCTTTTTACAGTAATCTTGCACGCACTCTACACCTTAGCTTGCACAGACGTAGACGTGACACCCTGTTGTGGTTGTTTACGCCTTGTGTGGTGCAGATCGGTCGCCTCGACGGTTCCTCTGGAATCCGGCAAGACGTAAAGATTCTTCTTCACTATTTCTTCCGATTTTCTTGTTCGTTTGCACTCTTTGGCACAGCTTTTACGCTTTCTTTTTGCATAATTACATGCTTAACAATGGCTTTTGCAACTACCACTGCTAATGCCTTCAACGTAGAAGTCCCCTTCAACGTTGAAGTTCCCGTCACGGTTCAAGGCACCACTAGTGCTAAACAACCGCCGAATCCGACGTTGGAAGTACATCGATCTCTCAGAATCCAAAACCGGGGACCTGAGGGACTAGCCTAGCAACATGAGCGTTACAGTTTCCTTTGTGCAAAAGTGTAGGCTAATCTGTCCTTGGATTTACACGAACTCGAAGAAAAACGTAGCTTCGAGTTCACTTATTGCAACGGGAAGGAATTCGTTCCCACTCCCAGCATTTTGTTATCTTTAACACAAGTGTATCAAAGGCTGCTAGATCAATTAATCCAGTTGGCTAGGCTTAGGGAGAAATAGGACACTGCGTCCAACCAGGACGACGCCTTTCAAGACGGACATGAGGAACTCGATTCCCAATCTGAAGAGGGAGGTCAAACCAACCCTATTCTTATCCCGCCTACCTAGTCCTTCTGGGCCAACCCGCTATCTGTCACCGCTTCCTTTGCCATCACACCTACGCTTCAGTAGCCTACAATCGCAACGGTAATAGGTAGCCATGCTACATTCCCAGCGTATCATCGCCCTTATTCCCCTATTGCGTTTACAGCAATTGTGCCCCTGCAAATTGTTTATCAGCACATTCCTGCAATGTGTAATACGCCTTTCATGGCTACCCTATTACATGTTCACATTGTACCTACTTTGCAACCACACATAACTTCCATGCCAATTCCTAC
Organism: Gnetum montanum; assembly: GCA_015680685.1. Lineage (NCBI taxonomy): Eukaryota > Viridiplantae > Streptophyta > Gnetopsida > Gnetales > Gnetaceae > Gnetum > Gnetum montanum. The sequence continues at coordinate 1,840,906 of MNCI01017909.1, read as the reverse complement.
ATACGTGCTTATTTCACCCACTATGGTAGGCCTCGGCCTATCCACATGGTGGACCCCATTCGCTTCTTTGTCTGTTCTACAACCATTGCAGATGTCTCACTATGTTCGCCCTCAAACCTACACAACCCCGCAAATGGTACATCCTAGCACGAGGCCATGGTCTATCCCGTTGGTGACCCAAACGGTCGATCCGGCGGCTCAACCCGCTGTTACTGCTCTGACAGTACCACCCACTAGGTGGTGGACAACGCAAGCAGCACCTTTAGCGGGGGTGGCCCCAACGGCACTGCCGATGAGTTAGCCTGCCACCGCCACCATGCCGCATGTGGGAGCTGCCACTACAGCCCCTCAACCGTCTACAACGTCGTTGGGTCTGGACCAAGCATTTTAGCTCATCCAGACCCTCATTGAGGAAATAAAATGCCTCAAAGCTGTTGGGTCCGACATGGTACAAGTCATGGACTTTTATCAAGATAACCCCATCAGCCCTGCAATTCCTGCTTTAACGTTACCTCTGGGGATGTCTCTCCCACACTTCACGAAGTATGATGGGGAGGGAGATCCCAATGTGCATCTTATCACTTTCAGGTCTGAGTCTTTGCTATTGCAACAATGGCTGCATACGATCATTCGCGTTTTCACCATGTCCCTAGGGAAAGCCCTAGATTGGTACCGTGCGTTGCCACGCTCATCCATTTCAACTTTGGAAGAGCTCCTGACCTAGTTCATGACATGCTTCAAGTACAACTTGAAGCCAGAAACCACGCTGGATCAGTTGATGAGCGTGAAACAAGACGCGCTAGAACTAGTCCAAAAACTCATTCAACGTTGGAGCGCAACCCTTAACGAAATCCGCGAGTCCATTGTGGAGGCTCACTTGCTGGCCGTCTTTAAGGGTGTAGTAAACAACTTTTCATCAAGTTCAAACTGTACTATCTCGCTCCTCGCTCTCTTAGTTAGGCTTTCGCTCAAACTAAGAGCATACAAGACATGGCCGAGGCAAGCAAAGACCTAGCCTACATCGCTTACAAGAGCACCTATGCAAAGAAGGACAAAGATAAGGCCCCAACAACCACAGTGGCCACTGTGGCAACCGAGGCCAAGCCCAAACCTAGCAGTAGCGGTAGCAAGAATAACAAGAAACTGGCCATACCTGCGGCTAACCCTGCGCCCAAATTGGACCAAGCATTGCAACCTGTTGCACTTATGCCTGAGACATCTGCATACACCAAACCAACTTTGAGCACAAAGATCACTCAAAATACATCCCGCTGAAACACCGTAAAAATTACGAGTCGGCCTCAGGCAAAGATTCGCAATTCAAGCGAGAGCGCGCATCAATTTTGCTCAAGGACAAGTTTACGCTCTATTACGCACGGTAGCATAATGAGTGTAATAAGCTCCAAAATAGTCAAAGGCAAAGGCTAGAGAAGCACAACAGTCCGACACTTTTTCTCGCGGCGCATGGATAACTTGTCTTTACGCTCATTACGCGACGGTGCGTAACATTGCGTATGTCATCATTCAAGTTGCACATTGTTTACGCTTCATCACGCGCAGCTGCGTAGTGAGTGTAAAACAATTTTGAGCTTATTGTTTTTACACCAGATTACGCTCATACACGCAACACAACACGAATGAGTGTAATACAGCCTGAAAGCAATTAAAGCACGCTCAGCATGTACCTGCTCTTCACACGCACAACACGCAAACAAGCGTGTTGTGCGTAGTCACAGTCTGACTTAAAATGATCATGCCAATAGGGCCCGCAATATCCGGACCCATGTCATCAGGGTTGCGCCTTTTTTCATGAAGCGTCGCGGCCTATAAATACCTCAGTTGACAAAGATACAGAGGTTGGCAAATCAGAGAAGCAAAAAGCATATTTCTGAGCACCAGAGCACTTAGCACTTTGGAGCAGAGATACAGAGAACGACGCTTTGGCAATTGTTGACATTATCACTTTACAGCCGAAGTAGAGTACAGTTCGCTTTGAGCACCGGTGACAGGAGTAATCGTTTTGCTGAAAAGACTCTATCAATCAGAAACAATTGGATCGGTAGACGTCAAAGCTTGGCTTGCCTTGAATCTCAACTTTAGCCCACGAGGTAGATCGGACTTCTATTTAGACCGTTTTGCTTGTTGTTTTGTGCTTGTTTCACATCCTGTAATCGGGGATTCCCCAGTGTAATTTCTTATACAAAATATACATTTTTAAGTCAAAGCGCAGATCTTGAAGCTACGAGCTTCTCTTATGTCAACCTCCTTTCATCGTGTTTAGCATTATCACCGTTGCAATCCGTCTACATCGTTTTCCCCTCGTTTTACGACTCCTCGAACCAGATCGCTTTCTTTTTACACACTTTGCATTGTTTTACTGACCCGTAAGTCCCTGTCTGATCGACAAGACCGTTCAGGGCGCCACGGATTCGCTTTCTCCATCATAGCCCTCGCGTGGATCCGTGGCAAAAACTGTGTACGCCGGAACCTTGGTCGGTATTTCTAGCTGCCGACGTTTTCCGTCACTACAGTTTTCTGGCGCTAGAAGGAGGGCCTTCAAGCTCCGATCCGACTATTTTGGCTAACCCTGTTAGAGATCCATACCCTAAGCCATAGACATAATACCTCTAGGGAAGTCTACGGTCAATCGTGTGGTATAGATCGGTCGCAAGGACGATTTCTTTGAAATCCTATAGGGTAGAAAGCCTTTTGTGATTTTTGTTGCCAGCCATTTTCTTTTCGATCCGATTATCAGTCACCGTTGACTTCATCGATCAATGGATTCCTTTTACTCAAACACAACCGCCATGGTCGCCACCGATCAGGGTGTCACGCCTGTGAGTCCTACGGTGGTCATAGGACCAGCTCCTAGTGCAACGGGACCTCAGGGACCATTGCGCCGTTGATTGAGGCTTCAAGGGAAAGAGCCTATCTTCACGGTTATAACCCCTGAAGAATACAATTTCATATGCGTCAAGATCCAGGCGAGGCTGGCTCTTAGCCGAGCCGAGCTGGAGGCGAAGCGAAACTTTGAAGTGCTCCACCGAGGGGGCTATGATTTTAAACCGACGGCCTACGATATAATCCCCTTGACTAAACAACAACACGAACTTATCGCACAGTTGGTCATGGCCAGAGGCCAGACTTCACAAACCGTAGTGGAGCCTCAGCATGGGGAAGAGGCAGAGGATGAATTCGTGGCTCTGTCGGAACATTCGTTCCATACTCTGACGCCCCACACACAAGTAAATCCGTTGTTCCCTTTCAACGGGAAGGCAACCTCTCTTGACCCAGCTGCGACCGCGTAGACGCAAATCCCTGTCTTTCCGCAGGCCAACGCGCAGCCGTCTGGGTTGCAAGCACAACAACCGCACCATAACGTGGGGGTGGGTCTGTCCCAACAGGTAATTAGTATTCCGGCGGCAGTCCCGCCAACCGCCGCGCCCCATTTCATCCCTCAGGTACAAGCTCATGCAGTACCGACAACTCGCTCAGCGCAAATGTTCTCGCCCCCACCAACTCAGCAGAATACCGCAGCCGTACCATAGCAGACCTTTATTCAATACCCTACAACAAGTCAATGGATCAACCCTGCTACACAACACCACCCGTCTACGGTGTATGGTGCACAGCCTTCGATCGCACCTGCAGCACAATTTTTGTAGGTGTTTCCTCAATATACCTACCATTATCCTACGCAGCAGGCAGGAGTTAACCTCTCATCTCAGACCGGTGGATGGTGGTCTTCGCAGGTCCCCCAGCCTGCAGGAATCCCTGCTCCACCAGCAGTTAGTCAACCACTCCCTGCATTCCAGTTTCCTAGGGCTGCCCGCCCAGTCCAACCTCCTATGCCTGCTGCACAGACGCCTCCGTTAATAGGTCTAGACCAAGCTTTCCAGCTTATCCAAATGCTTACCGAGGAGGTTCGACGCCTCAAGACCGCTGGGTCTGATACCATTCAGATCATGGACTTCTATCAGGATGATCCGATCAATCCAGCGGTCCCCGTGCTGTCGTTGCCACCAGGGATGTCCCTCCCGCATTTTACCAAGTATAATGGAGAGGGGGATCCCAACACCCATCTAGCCACCTTCAGATCTGAATCTTTGTTGTTACAACAGTGGCTGCACACTTTAGTCTGAGTCTTCGCGATGTCATTAACGGGGAAGGCTTTAGACTGGTATAGAGCTCTCCCACGCTCTTCCATTTCAACCTTGGAAGAGCTGCTGACTCAATTTGTGACCCGATTCAAATACAACATGAAGCTGGAAGTCACGTTGGAACAGCTTATGGGGGTGAAACAAGACCCGCTCGAGCCAGTCCAAAAGTTTATACAGCATTGGAATGCTACCTTGAATGAGATCCGCGATCCAATCGCGGACTCCCATCTACTGGCTATATTCAAGAGAGCAGTCAACGACTTTATTAAGTCTAAGCTGTATTATCTTTTCCCTGGCGATATACGTCAGGCCTTCACCCAGGTCCGAAGCATCCAAGATGCTGCGGAGGCCAGCAAAGACCCAGCATATGTCGCCTACAAAAATGCACACAACAAAGCCAAAGACAAAGGCAAGGCAGCGACAACTACGGTAGCTGCGCTGACTGAAAACGCAAAGAATAAGAACAAGAAGGCGCCCACAACAGCGCCACCTGAGGCCACGGCTGGTGCCGGCACTAGCCAAGCCACAGCTGCCCCTGAACAGGCTCCCCAGCCAAAGCCAAATTTTGAGCGTAAAGATCGTTCAAAATATGCGGCTCTACCCGTGAAACATTCCGAACTGCTGAAACAACTGTTAGCGACGGGACACATTCAACCTAAGAAAGTGTCCGAGGAAGCTGTGAAGCGTCACAGATGTCACTGTGAACTGCTGAAGGATCCTTCTTTAGCTCTGCCTAACGAACCAGCAGTTCCGAGATCTTTCAGGCTGGACTGTTTCTGTGACTACCACCAGATGTGTGGTCACGACACGGATTACTGCTGGGCGTTGAAGGACGACATTCAACGCATGATC
>MNCI01017909.1:1808796-1827859 GCA_015680685.1 Gnetum montanum | reverse complement strand
GACGTCGAGCGTAATTGCTTAGCATTAGTTTTTACGCTTAAGAAATGTAGGCATTATCTTTTTCGTAGTCAAGTTAACGTCATCTGTAAAAACAACATCCTTAGAGCCATTACGCACAGCTTATACGAAAGTAGCAAAATAGCTCGCTGAAAGGCTATCACGGTGGAATTCGATTTGCACTATATTGGCCAATCATCCACGAAAGGCCAAGCTATAGCTGACTAGTTAATAACTTCACCAATTAACAATCACGCAACCATAGAGCCAAAGTTCCCGGACGAACATGTACATAGTCTAAGCCCTGTCTCAACAGGCCTCGAAGCAACGTTGTACTTCGATGGAGCTTCAACCGCCAGAGGTGGCAGTGCTACCACTGTTCTTACGCTATTGCTTGAGGATGTACGTCTACACGCCTATCGATTGACCTTTCCTTGTACGAACAATGTGGCAGAGTACGAGGGGCTCCTCAGGGGATTACTAACTGCCGGTGAACTTGATGTTCAACACCTGGCGGTTAGGGGCGATTCGATGCTTGTCATAAATCAAATCACTGGAGTCTACGCCTGCAAGGCGGTACATTTGCAGCCTTACTGCGATCAGGCTAAAGATCTTCTGAGGCGATTTACGACCTTCGACGTCCAACACGTCCCATGGACTGACAACATGCTGGCCGACACACTTGCCACCCTGGCTTTACACGTGCCTTCACACCTGTTTAACACCTACCCTGCGTTGATTACAGACTGCGCAGACCCTATCATTCAGACAGCGCAAATCTCCTCTCTTATCGAGGATAGCATGCCTGAATGGTACAATAATATCAAAACTTATCTTTTACAGGGTGAGCCACCATCTGCATTAACGCGCGCACAGAGAGACGCAATCTGTAAGCGGGCTAGGCAATACGTCATCATTGGAGACAACACTCTCTATAGACGCTCCTTTGATGGCGTGTTGCTTACCTGCGTTGACAAAGACCAAGCGGAACACATAGTCGGCGAAGTTCACGAGGGACTGTGTGGTGGCCACGTAGTACCAAGGGCTATGGTCCTAAAAATCCGGCGTTTAGGATACTATTGGCCACACATGGAACGAGACTGCCTGACAAAGGTTAAAACTTGTGACATGTGTCAGCATCATGCAAACCTCATCCACGTGTCGCCCACAGAATTGCATACAATGCAGATAACATGGCCATTTCAGCGATGGGGACTGGACATCANACAATGGGCCACAGTTTAGTAGCGCGGATACCAAATCCTTCTGTGACAACCTAGGCATTAGACAGTCTTTTTCCTCTCCCTATTACCCGCAGGCGAATGGTCAAGCTGAAGAATCAAACAAAATAGTCATAAATCTGCTCAAGAAAATGCTCGACGGCAACAAAAGACGGTGGCACGAACAGATCCTCTATGTGCTATGGGCATACCGTACTACATGTAGGACAGCTACAGGTAGTACGCCCTATAGCCTAGTTTACGGATCTGAAGCAATGCTGCCTCTTGAGTTGCAAATCCCTTCTCTGAGAATGGTTCTCTCCGCGGTTATAAATGAGGCTCAACACACCGAGTCTCGAATCATAGATTTGGATTCAGTGGAAGAGAAGCGGATTCAGGCTCTTGATATGATTGAAAAATATCAGGACAAATAGCGCCAGAAACATCGTCACAACCTTCAATAGCGCCCAATCAAGAAAGGAGATCTTGTTCTCAAGGCTGTGCGTGAACTAGTAGGCAAGTTCTCTGCAAACTGGGAAGGCCCTTTCTTGGTGGTCGACGCATATGGCAACGGAGCATTCAAATTAGCAGACATCAACGGCAACGAATTAGCAAACCCTGTAAATCATGTATACTTGAAGTAGTATTTTATCTAAGCAGTAGCTACGGTGTCGACAGCAGGTATGACAGTACACGTCCGCTACGACATAAAGCTGGCACTGAACGTCCGCTACGACGTAAAACTGGCACTGATCGTCCGCTACGACGTAAAACTGGCACCAACCGTCTGCTATGACGTAAAACTGGCATGCCTTGCACGCGTCCGCCACGACGCTAAACTGGCAAGTGATAACTGTCCGCTATGACGTAAAACTGGCAGTGTTGTACAGGTCCGCCAAGACGAAAAACTGGCATCTTTTGCATGCGTCCGCCACGACGCTAAACTGGCACAGGTAAGTAGCCGTCTGCTGAGACGTAAAACCAGCACAGATCTGTCCCTGGGTCATGACATGAAACTGACATCCACAGCAGGGTCTACTGAGACCATAAACCAGCCTTACCACCGTCCGCTACGACGTAAAACTAGCACCTCTCAGTCTGCTCGGACTTTAAACTGGGACCATGGTCTGCTGAGACTTAAAACCAATAACGACAGTCTACCGGGACTTAAAACTGGGATGTACAGATCACTGCCATGTTCAAGCGAGCGTGATCATTTTTGTACAGCTGCACAGCAGATGAGGTGGGATACTGAAATAGTCCCAGTGTCGCCACCCCACTGGCATCCTACTGATTCCTCGGATAAGCAAAGAGGCATCTTACTGATCCCTCGTAGATGCCGCCACCGCACTCGCCGCAGTGGTGCCACCTCTGAGAGTTTAGCCTCGCCAGTTGGAGCCCCGACGAAATCCTCATCGGCAACGGCCCCGGGAATCTCCGCCAATTATAGCTATCGGACGCCGGCCTCGCAGATTCATCTGGCCGGTTCCTGGTGCAACCAGTTAGCTGCACTATGTCTGATGCCTTTTGGCGAAGATATGCAGCGCCAAATCATCAGGATTGGCGGCTCCGCCCGCGTGCTCCGGCTCCTTCTTTACAACCCATTGGCTCTATCTAACATCAGACAGCGTTGGTTTCAAGAACCTCGCCTTTTGTTCATGAGCAATGGTGTCCTCTGTTTTCTTTTGTGGTTGCAGGTTACTTGCCTTGGAGGATGTCATCCAAAGGTGCGTCCATCTGAGCGGTGAAGTACAACAGCGTGTTGAAATGGCTGCTCAGGTTTGCTCGACCACGTAGCTCTGCATGTTTATACCTTGCACAATCCTACCCTTAACTCTGGTTTCCTTCATCCCCACCACCCGGTTCCCATACGCAAAACCCACATACGCAAGTATTCATTTGCCGCACCCACGCTAGCAGAGACATCGCAAAAAGTGATGCGCAACGCTCCTTTTGCACGCATTCCTGCAATAATCGGTAGCAGAGAAACCTCAGGCTGACGCGTTACGCTCGTCTGAAAGCATTCCTGTTGACCGCGTATTTCATACCCCTACCATCCATAACGCATTTTGCATCTTCCCCGAAACTGTTTCCAGCTATATCCCCCTATCTCCCATACCTGCCAGTCTTGCTCTTCCGTGTTGACAGGGCAACACTTGAGTAGCCATGGATGAACGTTGTTCTTGCTTTTGCCAATTCGGTGTTTCGCATTCTTTGTCGACGTCTTTCGGGTGAGCCCTCCAACCGTCAACAAAGAGGGGCCATTGAAACACCGTGAAAATTACGAGTCGGCCTCAGGCAAAGATTCGCAATTCAAGCGAGAGCGCGCATCAGTTTTGCTCAAGGACAAGTTTATGCTCTATTATGCACGACAGCGTAATGAGTGTAATAAGCTCCAAAATAGTCAAAGGCAAAGGTTAGAGAAGCAAAACAGTCCGACACTTTTTCTCGCGGCGCATGGATAACTTGTCTTTACGCTCGTTACGCGACGGTGCGTAACATTACGTATGTCATCATTCAAGTTGCACATTGTTTACACTTCATCACGCGCAGCTGCGTAGTGAGCGTAAGTTATACATTATTTACACTTCACCACGCGCAGCTGCGTAGTGAGCGTAAGTTGTACATTATTTATGCTTCACCACGCGCAGCTGCGTAGTGAGCATAAGTTGCACATTATTTACGCTTCACCACGCGTAGCTACGTAGTGAGTGTAAAACAATTTTGAGCTTATTGTTTTTACACCAGATTACGCTCATACATGCAACACAACGCGAATGAGTGTAATACAGCCTGAAAGCAATTAAAGCACGCTATGATGGGGTGTCTCCATTTGCTTCACCTTCTCCGCCTGCCTTTGCTTCATCTGCTTGTGCATCATCCGCCCTCACATTGCCTTCTGCCGGTTCTTTATTCCCTCCCTCCACGGGTCTTGCACCCTCATTTGGAGCCTGTGTTGCATGAATGAAGTAGTCAACTAGGGCAATAACCGCAACAAACGCGAGCTGTAACATAGCATGAGCATCTACCCATTAAAGCATCTAACCTGAGAGGAGCCTGTGTTGGTCTCAAGGGGTATTTGGTCTAGACCAAGCCTGAGGTGATGACAAATCTCCTCTGTTGTAATGTCCATCCAACGCCTGTCGCTAGGTTCAGCATTCACAGCAGCAGCTTTCTCCCTTTCCACGGTCGTCCATTTTAGAGGTTCCAGGGAAAGGGAGGCGGTTGCTGTCTTTCCTGTAGGAAGGTCCACTTTCAAGTCAAGAGATTCTATGACCTTCACCTACTCTTTGAACTTAGCGTAAGCCTTAGAAGCGCCGATGGCATTCATGAATGCTTCATACATGAATGTCTCCATAGTAGCGTCTTTGTACAGTCTTCGATGGATGTTGTTCTCTAGCTTGTATGCATGCTTGTGGTTTCTCTGGATTCACCCCCATTCGAAGACTTTGGCGCTGATATCTTTCATATCCTGACACTTCTGGGCTAGCAAGTCCATCTGCATTTGCTGTTCGACTATCTTGCAGGTGGACTCAACATTCTGGTGAACGATAGTCCAAGCCTAGCATAGTCATCTACAGCCCTCTTACAATCGACAGGGTCAAGGTTACAGTTTATGAGGAAGTCCACCCTCGACCTGAGATTCTCCACCTCGGCAGCCAGCTTAGCCTCTCTTTGCTCAGCCTTGTGGGTCCATTTCCATAGGTCCTCATTAGCGTGCCTACATTCCCATAGAGAGCATGCCGAGTGTAAGATGCACTTGTGAGCCTCATCGAACACGCGACGAGGCACCTGGGTCACGTTAGCTGAGAGTGTAGGCACAGTGCCAACTTTCATGGGTCGAGCCGGGTTCCACTTGAGCTGAGAGGCTATGTCAACATGAAGAGCGTAGTAATCGCGTTAACATAGAAAAAACAACAAACCTAGAAATTTTTAGCATAACAACATAGGAGCATTTAATACTGCCACTCACCCGCGCTAGGGTCCGCCTGCTGAAGGCGTCCGATCATGTCATCAACAAGTCCTTGCACGAACGAAAAATTGTCATGGACCTTGGCCCATGACTCCGCATGAATCGGAGGGGGTTCTGCGGCATCAACAGTAGCAACCGGTACACGATTAAGCATGTCAGCAATGGCCAAAAAGGACTATGATAAGGTAGACGTCTCGCCAACTCACCAGTGCCCGACTACGGTCTTTCTTCTTGCTGAGGCAAGATAATCATGGTAGCCTCGGTGAAGGGCCTTGCCAAATCCATGCAAGTCCCTTCCTCATGCGCTGGTGCCTTTCCTTTCAGGAGAGCAACATCTTTTTTTATTCAAGGGAGGCACCTCTTCATTGGTAGGAAGAGGCTCCCTAATGATGAGAGCTCCTACCCTAGAGACAGAAGCTCTCTTATTCTTGATTGGGGCCTTTCCTCCGAGATTGGGGCCTTCGCATCTTTATTCGTCACCCCCGTCCTAAGGGCCAACACTTCCTCATTGCCTTCTTCTTCATCTTATTCTTCCTCTACTAAGCAAAAAAGGCATGTTTGCGTCGATTCAAAACAAGCTTACTCAAAACAGATGCTACGCTACGCCGTGCTGCCTAGCGCAGCAAACTAGAGCAAAGTAAGCATTACACAAAAACACTTACCAATGGGGGGTTGCGTCCTCTGCAGCTTGAGCCACAGTCTTCGTCCCTCCTCTTCGTGAGGGGTTTCCCTGGCTGGGGGAGGTCTCTTCCTTTGCAACTCATTGGGTACGATCTTAGCTATGAGACATTCATCCTACATCACGCTATTGGTTATGACAGGGAGCATCTCTCCTACACTGTCCTGGCCACGAACGCTGTGAACCGTCAGACTTTTAGTTGTTACAGACAACGACTCCTTGACCATTTCTGGGGGATCTTGGGCTCACATGGTCCGGAGAACCTATCGAATCCATGGCTTGGGAATCTGATCACAATCTTGCACGGACCAGACTCCATCCACCTGGACCAACAGGAACTCTGCGAAGCACTTCAGACAGCTTATGTAGAAGGCATAGTGTATGTTAGAGTAGGACTTCGTTTGCTCATGGAGCTCCAAAATCTCAGCCTGCAAGCCACTACATAGGAAATTGGCCCAATCATAACGGGCCCATTTTTCCATAACCTCCCACATTACCCAGGCCTGCTCAAGCCCCAGGACCTTCCCTTGGGTGAGCAGTTGAGGGAATGCGCAGGCACAAAAAATTAGGTAAAGCCCTATGGCATGGCTGTCCTTCAGCCTTTCCACGGGGAACCTTTTTGCTCCTTGGTGAGCCTCAACCACTCCTCGATATGCTGCTTCTGAAGAGTCAACTCCTGCTTGCCCTTCAACACTACAGGGGCATCATAGGCAGGGACACCGAACAGATCCGCAAGCAGATGGTCATTGATTTCAATGACCACCTGCACGTCCCACATGTATGTGTGAAAACGGCTCACCTTCCCAAAGAAGGAGTTGACTAAGGAAAGCATCTCAGCAGCAGAGATGCTCAGATTTGGATCCATGAACAGATCCATAAGCCCCGCGTTTCAGACTTTCTCGAGCAAGGAATCCAGGGCCCCTCATTCTAACCAACTCTGGCTCGTTGCTACTTCACCGTATTTGAAGTAGATGTTTGCCTCCTACCTCTTGGAGGTTACCACCATCACCTCACGAGGCTTCTTCGCCCCTGCAACAATTTTCACAAAATGCACTTAGCATAGCACTACAGAGAATGCAAAGATTACGAAAACAATTAAGCGTGCGGCGCCTACCTTTTGACCCACCAGGTCTATACGATAACAGGAAAAACAAGAGTTCAACCATGACTTCTTTGAAGGGTTCTTCCCACTCCTTATCCAAGCAACTCTTCTCCCTATATTAATTTTAGAGAAGGAAGAGCGTGCGTAGATAGGTACGGTATTCTCCCCCGCACTGACCAATTACACCCACTCGCAGGTTCTTGGCAAAAGCAAACTCCTGTAAGGCTAGCTGCACCGTAGCCAGCAGATCCAGTTGGTCGTGAACCCCGTCATCATCAATGTAAAACCTGGTGACAAACATACATCATTAAGCCTTCAGCCGGTATGGCCAGCATTGCATGACAAAGCAAAGCAAAGATGCAAAACTCACATGCCAGCATAATAGACAGTCCCCTGTGGGTTCTAAAAGTACGTCGTCATGTCATGTGTGAGAAACAACATGTTGTACTTGTGATATCAGTTGAATTTCGGCATGTCCCAGATCCAGGCTAAACGCCTCAACCTTGTTGAGTGTTGGCTGGATCTTCCTCCCTGCCTGCTCATGATTGCCCTGTCGGTAAAGTATCTCAGGATTCCCCGATTGGTCCCTAGCAACATTGCTTCTATTATGCTGGATGCCTCCTTCTCCTTTAAAGAAGACCAAACAATCACACTAAAGTGGTTGAGAAGGAATTGCAAGAAGCCTTGTGCCCCTTTTCTGAACCAAACCGCTTGATCTCCCACACGTATCAGGGGAGGGGGAGCATTGGCAGTAGGTCTGCTCACATGGCACAAGACCCCACTAATGTCCAAAACAATTAGCCGGGACCTTGGTCCTGCCCTGCACAATGCAATTAGCAAATATTAGCATCACACTTAAATGCAATACATGCAACATAGCAACATCTAGCAGTCCATACATATAGCATAGCATAACCCTTTGCCTGCACGTAGCATATCAAGAGCGTGGAAGCCTAGCGTAGTAGGAGCATTCGAATAGCCTAGCGTAGCAGCAAAACAACTGACGACATAGCCTAACAAAACATGTGTCACATTGCCACATCACACCATGGCCTGGCCCCCTCAAGGATTTTATGTTACAGCATGCTAAGGTCAAGCAACTTAAACTACCCTAGCCCCCGTGGTTGTAACAACCACGGCGGTGGCGGTTTCAGCGGCCTTGCATGCAATCACGATGCAATGTTTATACATCTGCCACGGTCGAAATGGCGACCGCGATGGTGCAAAGGCCAAAATAATGCAACCATAGAAAACATAGATAGCCGAGAATGGATGCAAACAAATAGGATGCAAAATAAGAGCAGAAAATGATAGAAAGCGCAACATGAAAAAGGCAAAGAGGACAGAGTAACTTACTAGGTTAATGGCGTGCTCTGTCGCACTTGTGGTGCATGCCCCAAGGTCTTCTTCGCCTCCTCAACCTTTGCAAGCGTCAAATGGGTCTTAGGAGCCATTGCCTTGCTTGCAGATTTACACCCTTCACTGAAGAAATTTGCCTTGCTAATCGATCAACACAATTGCCTCGCACTTTGAAATCGCCTTGTGCTCCGATGAGGGTTCTGCGCTCTTACGATAAAAATGACAAAATTGCTAGGGTCTAACCCCTATTTATGGCCATAAGAGGAGGGAAACTTGCTGCTCTCTCTTTCTCTGATTAATGCGGAGCGTGCCGTGGAGCGTAGCATGCTCGCCATGACATGATAATACTATTAGCATTAAAGCCTTGACATGCTTCAAGCCAACTACTTACCTTCCCGAAAACAAAAAAATAATAATTTTTTTTCGATTAAGGGTCCAAAAAGACCTTAAACTAGCAATCCTAGCATAGTTGCACCCCTCAGGGTCTGAAAAGACCCTAAATTAGTAGTTTCAGCCCGTTACGTTCGCGGTCCGCAATGATGTTAAACTAACAATGCCACATGCTTACACTAGCGGTTATCTCACCTTCTTCCACATAAGCAGTATCACATTTCCTAGCGGTTTCGTGTCTCCATTTTCGCACTGGCAATTCGATACTTCTCATACCTATAATTCCCTGTACTATTATCTTGCATGTTGCAATATGGCAGTTCGAAATGACACTAAACTAGCAATTTGGCATTTGCATACCAACAGTTACATAGCTTCACACTTTACATCAGCAATTTTACACCTTTAGCAATTCTACATTCTTGTGCCTCGACGGTCCGCCACGACCTTAAACTAGCAAACTTTCAATCTTTACATTGCCACACTTAGCAAGTTGCATCTCGGTGTTGCTTTGTATATTTTCGTTTCACACAATCTCTGACATCCCTTAACCAAGCTTTCATCTTATAATGGTAAGTCAAGCGAGAGATGGGAATCCATCGCGACCTGTCCACGCCTTTGACATTAGCAGGGCCACAAGGCAAACATGATCGACTGGGGGTCGACCACGACTAGCACTGTAGCAACCTTAGAAGCATCCCCAGATTGGCCCAGGCACTTGGTCCAAGCCCTAGACTTAGAGGTAGGGGATGTAACCGAGGACCCTCTTGATGAGACACCTATGACCACATCAAAGGGGAAGGTGAAACCATTGAAACTCAACTCCCTCCTAAACATGCAAACGCATAAAAATATAGCCAAAGTTTTGCAAGACAACATCGATGTCTTTGCATGGTCATACAGTGACATGCCAGGTTTGGACCCACGGCTGATTCAGCATAACATCGTCCTAGACCCCCACGTAAAGACAATTAAGCAGAAAGCTCGCAAAGTTAAGCTAGAAATCGCACTAGCTGTGAGAGATGAAATCACTAAGCTATACCAAGTAGGTTTCATCCGCGCAGTCAACTATTCAGAGTGGGTGTCCAACATTGTTGTAGTTTCGAAGAAAACAGGAGGGATACGGATCTGTATAGCCTTCCGAGACTTGAACAAGGCAATGATCAAAGACAACTTCCCACTCCCCAGCATTGATTAGCTCATCGACACCATGGTTGGTCATGCTTTGTTATCCTTCATGGATGGTTTCTTTGAATATAACCAAATTCGCATTAACCCAGAGCACCAGCTGTCAACAACCTTCATGACCCCATGGGGAACCTTCTCCTATACCATGATGCCATTTGGGCTCAAGAATGCTGGAGCAACCTACCAGCGAGCCATGACTTATATCTTCAGTGACTACATCCTAGAAACATTAAATGACTATGTAGATGATATAGCGGTTAAGTCCAGGGAGGCAGTTGATCACCCACGCGATCTGGGGGTAGTCCTCAAATATTTCCAAATGCAAGACCTATGCCTCAATCCTAAGAAGTGTGTCTTCGGGGTGAAAAAAAGACGCATGTTAGGGTTTGTAGTATCAGAGGTCGGAATACGGGTGGACCTTGACAAAGTCAAATCCATCATCAACGTAGCGCCTCCCACAAACCTTAAAGAGTTACGTGGTTTACAAGGTAGAGTGCAATTCATTCAAAGGTTTATAGCCAGGTTGACTGACAAGTTACACCCCATGGAACATATTCTAAAGAAGGGGGTTGACTTTGAGTGGACAACCTAGTGTCAACAAGCCTTCGACGACCTGAAGAAGGAGCTCTCGCACCTTCCAACGGTACACCCGCCACAAAGGGACAAGCCTTTCTTCATATACCTTGCCACCTCCGACACTTCCATAGCGACACTACTATGTCAAAAGTGGGACAATGGTTCTGAGATACCAGTGTACTACCTGAGCCATGCACTAGCAGCATACGAGGTGAAATACAATGAAGTGGAGAGAAACTGCCTAGCCCTAGTGTTCACATTAAAGAAGTGATAGCATTACTTGTTCCACAGCACAACCAACATCATTTGCAAAAGCAATATACTCTGGGCTATCACCTGCAACCCGTATGAAGGTAGCAGGATAGCCCAATGGAAAGAAATAACCGCGGAATTCAACCTATGTTATGTAAGTCAATCATCGACGAAGGGTCAAGCCATAGCGACCCAACTCACGGCCTTGCCAGCTGACAACCAGGCAACCATAGATCCCGAGTTCCCAGATGAATACGTTAGCAATGTCACCATCATCCCATCGCATTTTGAAGCCACTTTACACTTCGACGGCGCCTCAATCGTGCGAGGAAGTAGCATTGCCTCCATGATCACGTTCCCCTCTGGGGAAATGCGTCCATCCACTTATCGTTTCACGTTCCCTTGCACCAACAACGTGGTAGAATACAAGGGGCTACTTAGAGGCCTCTTAACTGCCCAAGCACTGCGCATACAACACCTGGAAATCCAGGGAGATTCACAACTAGTCGTGAATCAAATCACCAAAGTCTACGCTTGCAAAGCTACGCACCTGCAACCCTACTGCGACCTAGCAAAAACCCTACTTAAGCAATTTGCGACCACTGATGTGCAACACATGCCATGCAATGAGAACATCGTAGCAGACACCCTAGCTACCCTTGCGTTAAACATCCCATCACACTCCTTGGCAAACCTGCCAACTGCGATAACAGAATGCACAGAGCCTATCACTGAAGCAGAACATGTGGCCTCTGTCAGCGCTGCGGATGCCTCGGAGTGGTATGCTAACATTAAAGCTTATTTACAGCATGGCGAACCCCCAGGTGGATTGACATCTGCTCAGAGAGATGCAATCTGTAAGTGTGCTCAGAAACTCATGGGAAATGACGCCCTGTGCCGATGATCCTACGATGGGATATTGCTAGCATGCATGGGTAATGAGCAAGCGCAAAAGGTAGTTAATGAGGTCCATGAAGGACTGTGCAGTGGACATATAGTACCCAGGGCTACAAAAATCAGATGCCTAGGGTACTATTGATCCTACATGGAGCGTGACTGCCTGTCGAAATTCAAGACGTGCAACATGTGCCAAAGATACGCAAATGTCATACACATAGCACCTACAGACCTGCACCCAACACAAATCACGTCTCCCTTCCAACGATGGGGATTAGACCTCATAGGGTCTATTACACCTAAGTCCTCCACGGGGCATAGCTTCATTATCACTGCCACAGAGTATTTTACGAAGTGGGTGGAAGCTATTCCCCTAAGGAAGACAATGTCTCAGCAAATCTGCCATGTCATCCTTGATAACATCGTAACTAGGTTTGGACTTCCAATGACTATTGTGATCGACAATGGGCCACAATTCAGCAGTACAGAAACACAAACCTTCTGTAGCAACCTAGGCATTAAACAATCATTTTCTTCCCCTTATTATCTGTAGGCGAACAGGTAGGTGGAAGCTACAAATAAGTCCATCATCAACTTGCTGAAGTGGATGCATAACAACAGCAAGAGGTGGTGGCACGAGCAAATCCTCTACATCCTCTGGGCCTACTGAACAACTTGTAGAAATGTGACAAGTAAGACCCCTTACACTCTTTTTTACGGATCTGAAGTTGTATTGCCTCTTGAGTTGCAGGTACCCTCACTTCGGATGATCCTGTCCGATGTCGTGAGCGAAGCCCAAAACAATGAATCACGAACCATCGACCTCGACTCAGTGGAGGAGGAATGCGTGTAGACGCTGAGACGAATCAAGCACTACTAGAGCAAACAGCAGCAGAAGCACATGCAAACTTGCATCGATGACTAGTGCAGAAGGGAGACCTCATCCTCAAGGTCATCCGTGAGCACGTGAGCAAATTCTTAGCCAACTGAGAAGGTCCTTACATGGTTACTAAAGCCTTCGGAAATGGAGCCTTCAAACTGGTGGACATGGACGGCAACGAGTTCGCCAACTCGGTGAACCACTCGTACCTCAAGCTGTACTACGTCTGAAGCACAACAGCAACAACAAGCATCGTCCTCTAGGACGATAAACTGGCAGTCGCACCAAGAATCGTCCACTACGACGATAAATTAGTAGTTTCACGAAGCATTGTCCGCTACGATGATAAACTGGCAACAGCACCGAGCAGTGTCCGCAATGACGATAAACTAGCGGCATCGAGCAGCATCTGCCACGATGTTAAACTAGTGGCAACCGTCCGCTACGACGTAAAACTGGCACTGTTAGTCCACTATGACTATAAAATGGCGTTGCACGTCCACTACGACTATAAACTAGCATGTACGGTCTATTGGGACCTGAAACTAGCACAACCGTCCGCTGGGATCTTAAACCAGCACATGGTCTACCAAGACTTTAAAATGGGTTCATGTCACACCCCTCACATGCACCAGCACCAGATACACATCGAACGGGTGGACGTGATGCTAATGTATGGGTGGGACATCGTAGCTCTGGAATGCCGTTCACAACACACTGAGAACGTTGTTCGGAACATATGCGGCACCGCCACCGTTGGCATCATGCTAACTCCTCGAAGATGCTGTATAGCATCACACTAACCCTCCAAACCTACCATTGCCACAGCCCATCGCCTTGACGGTAGTTCTTGGGTTAGCTCCCGCTTTTGGAGTTCCAGCAGTATTGTGGCCCAGCCACAATATTGTTGCTCCAGCTCCCTACCAACGCCTGGGCTTGCACGATGTTAGCTATGTGGAAACTGATCCCATAGCTGAACCAGGAATGCAAGCCCCTGGCAGGGATTCCAGAGCATCCACACCCGCAACAGCGCCCGGTGCCTTCAAGGCCAGATCCTTCACGCCGGTATTGCCAAGGTCGTTGCTGGCCTTCCTGCTTTGGGCATCTCACACTAGCAACGGTGGCTAAGAGTAACAACAATGCCAGTAGCGAACAAGACCTTGTCCTCACAAACATATCTCACTACAGCAGCAAATGCTACAGCGTTGCGAAGTGAGTGCCTCGACTAGCTCAACTACTTCAGAGTGCAGATTCCAGCACGTGTGTAACACAACTCGCCATATGGAAGGTGTCTGTAGGTAGGTTAAAACCTTTCACGGATGTAACGCAACTCAGCCTACGAAGGGGGCACCTACCTACAGGAGGTTGAAGAATAGCGCCAACCAAAGATGAAAATACAAACGAGTCCCTCAGAGCATTCCGACGAGGAACTCTACTAAACATCATCTTTACTCTCTGCCTTAATCTCTGCAAAACCAATGCAACACTCTCAATTTCAGCCAAGCGACGTCTCAACACTCACCAAGCGACAACCTTAGCATTTCGCCTGCTGTGGTGTTTCGTATTCTTTGCGGACGTCCATCAAGCCTGCTCTCCAGACATCGACAAAGAGGGGCCAATGAAACACCCTAAAAATGCGGGGTCATCCTTGCTTCACTAGGCTCTTGCAGTCCGCGCAGCACTATGGTAGTTCATCAGGAGGAGAACGTTCTAAGTTCAGGCTGGCCAGTTCAGCAAATTTTCTACTTTGAGCACGGACAAGTTCTGTGTCATCCTGCCTATCCACCAAAGTAGCCTGACCAGTCGAAAACCTACTCAGAAAAGGTATGCAGAATTGGCAGCAGCACTCTGGATGTGCAAAAAATAGTTTAGCAAGTTTTCTAAGTCACGAAGTCTGCTACGCTATGCCTCGTAGCGTAGCAAACTTTAGAAGACAATGGCAAAACGAAGTGCTATGCTATGCTATGCTATGCAACGTAGCATTGCAACGGCTTCACCACCATTCCCCTCGCCCAATTTCAAGTTTTACAACGATGTCGCTTTCCCTCAGGAAGCGGTGGACCATGTCTGCTGCTACGCTACGCTGAGCTACATGGTGTAGTGAGGCGTAGCAATCCTACAGAAGGGATAGAAGGCAGCTCAAAGGGCAGAAATCAGAGAAGTTCGCAAGACTTGCATTGTAGAAGACGAAGTTTGCAAATTGGCAAAACTTTCGCAACTAAGGCCAGTTGCTACGCTATGCTATGCTACGTAGCGTAGCATAGCGTAGAAAGCAACATATGTGTAGCAGAACGCACGACAAAGCGCTATGCTATGCCAAGCATCTTATGCTATAAAGCATAGTAAGGCATGGGGGTGGTTGTGCGACATCAATGCACTTCACCTAATCAGACCAGTGGTGCACGTCTCCAGACAATGACGGTGCAATTATGGTGTGGCAGGCTCACAGTTATTACATGACAGGTTTGCATTACAACGGTCTTGTAGGTCCAACAGTCATACATGACGCGAGTGGCACTGGCAAGTCAACGTGTGCCCTTTGGTCCTATAAATACCCCAGCAGATAGCATGCAAAGGACAGTTCTCATTTTTTAAATAAGAACAACATTCAAGGGGTGAGAAATTTTTGAATTTTGAAAACTTCTCTCCTCTCTGGCATTGTAACATCAAGCATTATGCCAGAGGAAACCTTCAGGCATGGGTAACATGTCTTTCTAGTCCCATAACCAATGCTTGTAGCCCATTTATTTTGTCTAAGGAGTGTGCTTTAAATTTCCATCAATTTATTTTTTTATTTTTTGTTTTTCTTTGATGATGGAAATCACATGATGAGCGGCGAGGTACCCCTATGTTCAACCATATGAATACAAGTGTTTCATGCACGATCCGGTTGAACTCCAAGGACTAAGTGCTTATGCACCTTTGTGGAACAAGGATGGGTTGGTTAATCATTGTCTTCCCAAACTTGTATGTCACAATTGTATGGTTAAGTAAGCTTGAGGCATATGACTTTTATATCTTTTATGTTTTTATGTCCTATGCTAATAAGGAAGGAGAGAGATAACTAAGTGACTAATTTAACTTAACTACTCATTAATTAAGTTCTAACTAATCCTAACATCAGCATCTGTTCCCACTTGCCGTATACATCCTGAACTAGTGCAATGCTGTTGGGATCACCAAACGCTAATCATTATTGGGTTACCAAGTGTTACACACATGCTCGAAGTGGTCGTACTGAGTGTATTTACTTAAGAAAGTGTAGGGTGAGAGAAGACATTAATTAACTAGGAAAGCATTTAATAACATCAATTAACACTAATTAATCTATTCTGGATGCTGCAAGGTTTATCATAAAGTTCATCTTTATTGTCGTACACAAGGTGTGCTTAGGTACACAATGCTCAAATAAAGATCCATTCACTTTATGACTCCTATTGTAGGCACGCTGAAATAATTCTAACTCTGGGAGGAAGAAAAGGCAAGAGTTTGGCTAAGGGTCTAACTAACTATTACCAAACCAAGTGCACCCACCTCTTATTTATAGGCAATGAGATAGGTCCTGATATTGGGTATCCGACATCACATGGTAGGCTCTAATATCACAGATCTGATATCCTGGATGCGATATCGTGGCCTCAATATCGTGGTTCATCATACCCCCATGACTGAATGAAAACTCGTCCTCAAGTTCCTTACAAAATATTGGGAAGGTATGGGATTATTAACTAAATGACAACTGATGGTGGAATGGGATGACAGACTCAACATGCCTAGTGGACAGATCAATAAGCATATTACAAAATTAGTGTTCATGACCATTTTGGTGAACACTCGTACATAAATGACATCCAACCCTTTATTTGACAGCTTGAAGAGAAAGAAGATGAAGCGTGTTGCTGCCAATGTCGAGATTGTGTCTTCCATTATTTATCCATAGCCACACCACCAAACTTGTTCCTTTCGTAAATGCTCTAGTTCTAGTCCATCCTGAGTGCTTCCTCCAAACCCAATCCACTGTTTGTATGATCACCATCTGCACACACAACATAGTCACAAATGAGCAAGGATAGATAAACCACAATGTAGTTGATACCTTGCCTCGATATGAAGCACACTGGCTAAGTTGTGGTTATGGCAGAATCTAGTTCAAAGATTTATCACTAGTGACTACCTAAGGTGTAGGGGTTAGGCAAATAGTAGAATGGAAAAAATTGAAAAATTTATGCCAGGGCCCCCACAACTAAGAGTGAATCTTCGGTAGCTATAACATGGAAAAATATGAGGAACAAGAAAGATGTGAAAAATAACAATGTCAACACCAATAAGATGGATGTCATGGATGGGGATGAAACAAGAAATGATTGATTGCAGAAAATGTTTAAGGAAAAGAAGTTAACAATTGCACCAAAAAGGAATGCTAGTGGATCCTCCCCAAAGCAGGCTCATGCCCTTTATGCCCTGATAAACCCACAAACCAAAGAGTCTGTAGGCTCTAGGAATGTCATTTGGAAGGAAGATTTAAAAACTTACCCACAAGAATTCACCAAAGAAAAATAATGCATCAACCCAGAGACAGACTAATGATAAAATCAGCAATGAGGTGGAAAATGGGAAAAAAGATAGAGAGGAGAGAATGGAATGGAATCCCAAGAACAAGGTTGTGTAAAGTGCCTTGTGTTTTTTATGGTTAATATGACTGATTAGAACTCATCCCAAATCTAGACTCAAATAAATCACATCCAGTGACTTCGCATCAACACACGTGACCAATCCATCTACTTGAAGCAACAAGAATGCTTTCACAAAGAGTCACCACCATTCCAAGGAGAGCAAGATGAAGAAGCAGGAAGCAAGAAAGGGCCTTAGTTAGAGGGAACTTTCAAGCATGGGTAACATGTCTTTCTAGTTCCATAACCAGTGCTTGTAGCCCATACTTCATTATTGTGTCTAAGGGGTGTGCTTTGAATTCTCACTTTTTTCTTTTATTTTTTTTACATGAGAACCACACCATGAAAAGACGTATTTTTATTCACTTAGCTTCCTGATATTTGAACAATGTTAGAATGGCGGAAAACCCAAGAAAAAGCATCCAAGCACCCAAGAGAATGACTAGCACAAATGCATCGAATCCCCTTGAAGTCACACCCTTTTCATCCTTTGAATCTTTCCTTGGTTTGAAAAATACCCAACCACCAATTTATTAACAAGTTTATTTAGAAAAAAGGAATTGTATAGTTCCAAGCCAAAGGAGACCATAGAGTTGTATGGATGAGTCGATGGCGTGGACTCATTGCCTGTTTTACCAAAAGAACAATACCTTAATATCAGCATCATAATTCAAAGGTAAAAACCAAACATTAGTAATCAATATTATATAATTCAATCCACCATCATGAGCACTTATTGGATGAAAAATAAAAGTAAATCAAGTAAACAAATAAATAGTAAAAATATGAACGATGGTGTAAAACAAAAATAAGAAAAGTTGGAAAAATGCGTAAAACAAAAATATGCAAAAAAAAAATGTGTAAAACAAAAACGTGTAAAACAAAAATGTGTAAAACAAAAATTCAAAAAGAACCAAGGACCTAGAATGGTTAGCATAGGTGGCCATCTCCCCCACGATTGAGTTGGAAGGAGGAGATCCGAAATAGTGAGCAAGGTTGTCCACCAATAGAGGTAGCATGTGTACTAGCTATCCTAAGCTTATGGAAAGGTTTGGTTTGTTACACGTTGATCAACAGTTTCTTGTCTGGGCTCTCAGGTTTGTATATTTTCATGGCCCCCGAAGGAAAAGTTGCATAAATAATATCGAGGCTGTGATATCGCGTTCGTGATATCGGAGCCTACCATGCGATGTCGGATACTCGATATCAGACTTGTCTCCTTGCCTATAAATAAGAGGCAGGCACACTTGGTTTGGTAATAGTTAGTTAGATCCTTAGCCTAACTCTTGCCTTTTCTCCCTCCCAGAGTTAGAATTATTTCCGTGTTCCTGTAGTAGGAGTCATAAAGTGAACGGATCTTTATTCAAGAATTGTGTACTTAAGCACACCTTGTGTACAACAATAAAGACAAACTTTATGATAAACCTTGCAACATCCAGAATAGATTAATTAGTGTTAATTGATGTTATTAAATGCTTTTCTAGTTAATTAATGTCTTCTCTCACCCTACACTAGCTTTAAGAGCATTTTAGTAGTAAATTTTATTATTGTGCAACGTATAAGAACTGCTATTGAGATTGTTGTAAGAGAGCCTCTGCTTGTAGTCATGTCGTTGAACGATTCAATAGTCAAGAAGGTTCAAAAAATATTTGGTATTTTGATGCCACCAGAATAGCTTCTTTTTATCTTTAAAGTGAATCTCCGTGGTATTTCAATCAGAAATTATCAAGTCTTTTGAAGGTTCTGTTGAATGCAATTATTGACATCCATTATCTAGCCAAAATGGAGTCTTGTACGTGGTAGTTTACGCAGCAATTTTTTGGTAGCATAGTAGGATTGTCTTGAAGAAATTGCTTATTTGAGCCTTGGAAGTTTGAACA
>MNCI01017909.1:1793631-1808776 GCA_015680685.1 Gnetum montanum | reverse complement strand
TTACAAGTAGGTATTATAAGGACTGCGTAGACTAGACAATTGAACAAAATAGGAACTCTCAACAACTCACAGTACTTGGCAAAGTTAGCTGAATCTCTTTAAGATAAGTCATTTGTAGTTTACACACAACGCAATCGTTTCATTTTACACAACCGCATGGTGCAACAGCACACACACATACTCACATTAACTACTGAGTCTATTTGGAGGTATCTGGGCCTTGGTGTTGCCAGAGACCAGCAAGCACCTAAATCCTGTTTAAGGACACTTGTTGGCGATCACGTCCCAAACGGTCATCAACACCTAGTAGCATACTTAGGCCATGCACTTGGTAACCCCAATGGTAGTTGTACACGAGGTCCAAGATGTGTACGGATGATTAAGGAACAGATGCTTATTGCACTTAGGCTAGCTTAGAGTCTCTTCACCCTTTTCTTCCTAGCGTAATTAAAGTTATTTTCCATTGCCTCTAGGAGTAGCACTAGGTTAGGAACTACATCATACACCTCACTTTGGACTAAACCATATGTGATAAAGCAAATACTAGTCCAGGTGGGAAGATAGCGAAATGCGATCATCAAGTAACTATCTAGATACCACAACTAGCTCGTCTGTGGAGTTCGATCGGATCGTGTGTGAAACACTCGTATTCGTATGGTTGAGTGCAGGGGTACCTCGCCACTCCTCACTACACCATGCAAAGACTTATTTAACTTCTTGTTATTAGTCGACATGGAATGGTAAGAAATCCATGAAAACACACATGCATCCAAGTAAGTAGAAAGGTACAAAGAGTACTGAATCCCTTTGAAGTCACACCTCGGTCAAACCTTTGAATCTTTCCCAAATTTGGAAACTACCAAGTCACATTCTCATCATTAATAATAGGGAATGGAGAATCTTCATGTTGAGAACCTTCAAAGGGAGAATCCTCATTGTCATTTTGATTTAGTAGGAACAAGGGATTAGTGTAATGTTTCCTCTTTGTAGCCTCATGGAGCTTCTTTTAATGTCAATCTCTCTTGCGTTGTGTTTTAGTGAGATAGTAGTTTCGTGTGTCACAACTATCCACAATGTATTCCTCATGAGGATCTAGAATGTCCAACTTCTTAAGAGTTTTAAGTAGCATCCCTGGCATAGATCAAAAGGGGGGCAAGACAATGTTGCCCTCCATATCACACCATTGCAATTGTTTATCTTGATGTAGGATGAAGGTGAAGTCCAATACATGCTCATATGAAAGAGTATATACCATTTTGCACTCCTATGGGACCAACGGTTTGACATCTTCATGCTTGTGAAAAGAAGAAGACATTTTGTAAAACAAAATAAAATTATCAGTGTGCTTTTATAATTTTATGTATAAAAGGAATGATATTGACTTTAAGGTTCATACAATAATATTAATGGTATTTACTTAAACCTAAATAACACACATTTCAACAAACAAAGTCCTCAGCAACGATGCCAATGATGAGTGGCAAGATACCCCTATGCCCAACCATATGAATCATAAAGCATTGATGCATGATTCGGTCAAATTTCATGGACTTTATCATTTTCGGTGGACTAGTCTTCTAGGAAGTGAATCTTGCCTGAAGGTCAATCATTGTCTTTCCAATTACACTTGTGATGTACACTTGTATGGTTAAGTGTAATTAAGGCATCTAATTTTTATCATTTTGTATTTTTATGGTTTTGGTGCTTAAAGAGAAATAAAGTAGTTGGACTAACTAATTTGATTTAATTAATTACTAAATGTCTAACTAGTCCTAACATAAGCATCTGGTCCCACTTTCCATACACATCTTAAATCCATGTGTTCATTGTTGGGTGACCAAGTGCTATGCTACTTGGCATACCAAGCAATAACACTGCTGGAATTAGCAAGTGAATACGTGTTATGCTTGAATTGGTTGTACTTATGTGTTTAATTTATCTTTTTTAATCGCTTCATTAACTTAATTACTGGAAAAATTTAATAAGTAATTGGAAGCATTAAATAAATAATTGAAAAAATTAAATGCATAAAAAAATATTTAATCTATCTAAAGTGTTACAAGGTTTATCAGAAAGCTCCTCTTTATTGTTGCACCACTATCATGTTTAGGTACAACAATGCTCGAATAAAGATCTGTACACTTAATGACTTCTGCTATGGGAACTCGGGAGAAAAATTATAACTTTCAAATAGAAGAATTGCAAGAGCTTTGTTGCAACTAAAATATCTATTACCATAAATGCAATTGGTAGGTGCATATTTATAGTCAAAAATAGACCCTACATCAATGGGGCCTCGTCGACACATGATACATTGCATCAACTAGGCCTCGTCGACGAGGCCCAGTTGATTAGGCCATGTCGAGGAGGCCTTGTCGATGCAGCCAACCAAACTACAACTCATCAATAGCCAAATAAAGGAAAATATATAAGAAATTGTAAAATATTTTTAAAAAAATAAAATGTATTCATGATGTTGTAAAACAAAAATTTTGAAAAATTAAAAGTGTAGAAAACAAAAAGGTGTAAAATGAAGAATGTGTAAAACAAAAAGTTGTAAAAGTAACAAGGTGTAAAAAAAATGTGTACAAAAACAAATGAAAAGATAAGGAGTCGCTTATATAGCTAGCATGGATGGCCATCTCCCCCATGACTAAGTTAAAAGGGGAAGATCTGAAAGATTGAGTGTGTTTGTCCATCCAATAAGGCATTTGTTGCACTAGCTTGCTTAGGCTCGTGGAAAGGTTTGACTTGTTGTACGTTGAGCAGTTATTTCTTATTTGGACTCTTAGGTTTGTAGATCATCATGGCCCCAGAAGGAAAATTTTCCTAAATGGTATAAGGTCCTTCCCACAATGTTTGGAACTTAGTTCATTACGGTATTGTGTGGGGTTCTAGTAGAGGACCTTATCTCCTAGTTGAAATTTGACTTTCCTAATTTTAAGGTCATGACACTTTTTGTTAAATGTCTTATGCAACCTGTTAGATGACACGGCTACCAATTGGTTTTCATCTAGCAAGTTGAGATTCATTAATCTTCATTTTTGTGCTAGACTTAACTCAAGGTCAAGGTCACAGGCTTTTGAAAGTGTACTGAGCTTGGATTGAATAGAAAGTGTTGGTAATTTTCTATACATTAGCTCATAGGGAGAATAGCCTATAGGAAGTTTCCATGTTGAGTAGTAGGCCTAGAGGTCATCATTGAGTTTTGTGCTCCAGTCCCTCCTATATTTGCTAACAATTCTTATTAGGATATTTGTGATTTTCTTATTTGTAACCTCAGCTTGATCATTGGCTTGGTGGTAGTAGGGTGTTGTTAGTTTATGTTCAACCCCCAAGCATTGCATGAGTTTCCTAAAGGTAGTGCCTATAAGGTGGGTTCCATTGTTAAATATTAATGCACATGGCACACCAAACTTATTTACAACATTATATTGTACAAATCAAGTAGTAGTAGAAGATGTATAGTTGGTGATGGCTACTACTTCTACTTATTTCATATAATAGTTAACAAAAACTATGATGTATGCCTTTCCATTTGACATGGACATGATGGGACCCATGAAATCAATGCCCTAGATGTTGAAGGGTTCTAGTGGTTGAATCCACTGTTGAGGTCCCTTCATTTGAGTAGTCATTCCACCGTCTTGTTGGTAGCATTCACAAGAGTGGACATATTGATGAGAATTCTTGAAGATTGTTGGCCAATAGTACACTACCATCAAGATTTTAATGGTCATGTGTCTCTTAGCATAGTGGCCCCAACAAGGACCTTTATGAGCATCCTAGAGAACACAGTTGATTAGCATTAGGATCACACCAACAAACCAGGCCATTGGTGCACACCTTGTAGAGGTGTTTGTTGATCTCCATGAATCATTTTATCTAGTGAAGAAACTATTGTTTCTTTTGGTAGTCTAACCCTTTTGGCATCTCCTGAGTGAGAAGACATGTGAGAATGTTATTGTACCATTTAGGCTGAGTAGGCAATTGTTTAGTTATAGCCCTAGCAAAAAGGAGTTCA
Organism: Gnetum montanum; assembly: GCA_015680685.1. Lineage (NCBI taxonomy): Eukaryota > Viridiplantae > Streptophyta > Gnetopsida > Gnetales > Gnetaceae > Gnetum > Gnetum montanum. Next base: position 1,804,752 of record MNCI01017909.1, on the reverse strand, counting down.
TTTGGAAATAGATTAGATAATGGGCTTTTGTCCTCTTTGTTGTTCCATCGCAACCAAGACAAGTGATTAGTAACCACATTCTTAGTTCCTTTTTGATCTACCATCATAAGATCAAATTCTTGTAATATCACTAACCACCGTATGACACAGGGCTCACTATTGGCTTGTTCATAAGAAAGTGGATCACACTGTGGTCCGTGTGCACAAACACTTTGTATCTAAGCACATAATGCCTAAACTTCTTTAGAGAAAACACCACTACCATCAATTCTTTTTTTATGGTGATGTAGTTTAGTTGTGCACCCACAATGCTTTGGCTTGCAAATTGGATGTAATATGGAAGTTTCTTGTCATCCAACTACATGAGCATAGCTCCCAAGACATAATTTGATGCATTCATCATAATATGAAATGGTTTGGACTAGTCAAGTGCATGTAGAATTGGAGTTTCTACAAGTTTCTCCTTCAGTTGCTGGAATGCTTTTTCACATTTTGTGATCTAGAAAAATGGAGCATCTTTCTTTGTCAGCTCAACCAATGGTTTTGCATTCTTAGTGAAATTCTATATGAAACACTAGTAATAGTGAGTGTGTCCAAAAAATAACCAAACATATTTGATGATTTCTAGTTGGTAGGTTATTTCTTGGAGGATCCTAATTTTTTTAGGGTTGACCTTAATACCTGCTTGTGATATTTTGTGCCCCAATACAATGGCCTCCTAGACCATCAGATAACTCTTTTGCCAATTGAGGCTAAAGTTTTTTTCAACACATCTTTTCAATACTTGCTCAAGGTAGTCTAAGGCTTACTCAAATGTAGCTCCATAGGTGGAGAAGTCATCCATGAAGCCTTCCATCCCAGTACCTATTTGTTGTTGAAAAATGCTAAGAACCAGATGTTGGAATGTAGTAGGGCATTGCACAGATCAAAAGGCATCTTGTGGTATGCAAAGGTTCCCCATGGACTCATGAATGTTGTCTTGGCCTGGTCCTCTAGCATGATCTAAATTGGGTTATAGCCACTATAATCATCTAGAAAATTGTAAAAGTAATGCCTAGATATTGTGTCTAACACCTGATAAATGAATGGTAATGAAAAATGATCCTTAAATGTTGCCATATTCAACAATCAAAAATTGATGCAGATGTGCCACTTGCCACCTTTCTTTGGCACAATTATGAGTGGACTAGCCTACTCACTATCTGCAATGGGATAGATAAACCCCACCTTGAGGAGTTGTTCAATTTCCTCCTTGATAATCTGCTTCAGTTTGGGGTTCAATAATCTTTGTGGCTATCTCTTTGGCTTCATAGTTGAATTGATGTAAATACAATGCTAGCATATCTTAGGATCAATCCCTGTGAGTTTGGGATATGACTAAGCAAAGGTTTTTAACCATTTTTCAACCACATTTAATAGCATCTATTTCTATTTTGAAGCAAGATTAGCATTAATTATTACTAGCTTCCCATTTTTTAATAATACATATTCCATGTTAGGTAGTAGAATTTTTAATTCAAGGGGCTATTGCTTAAAATTTTCAAAAATTTCCAACTCTCCCTAATAGGTATCATCATTTGCATTAGCAGAGAGTTAGTAATGAACTTTCTCTAGTTCATCCATCTTTGCAACATAAGCACATGTTAGGCTCTAAGTAGGTTCCATGCAAAGTGTGCTGCTCTCAGAACCAGTAGTCAGCCATTGGATGCCCTCTTGTTTTGTGGCTGCTGCATACAGACACCTTTGAGTATCAGCTTCTGGTGCACACTGCTTACATGTAGAAATGAATGCTCATTTAACAGACTAAAGTTTCTACACATAATTGCACCATATATTTCTATATGCAATGCATGGAAATCGCTGCTTTTCAATCTTCTCGAATGCATTTTCTTTAGATATTTCTAGGGAAAGATTTTTGATGCTCATTCTTGCATCAATGGTGCTTAGCCATGCCCTTCCCATGATTATTGGAAACTCCCATTTGTATTTCTCCACCTTGATTACTAGGAAATCAGCAGGATAAGACCACCCACAAACAATGGTCACAATGTCCTCTACTAGTCCCAATGGAACAATGATGGATTGGTTGGCTAGTTCTAGTCTGATATTACTCTTCTTGAGAGGAGGCAGGTTCCATGAAGTATATATCTCATGAGAAATTAGGTTGACATCAAAACTTGAATCAAGAAGAGCTTTACACGGTGCATTCCTAACAATTTACAAATAAATAAGAGGACACCTAGGATCAACTAGTTTCCTAGGGAGGTTTCTAGCATGGATCCAATCAGATATGACATGAGTAACCATAATAGTATGGATCCTAGGTAGTATTTGGTTTAAAGGGAACTCAAAAGAATTTGATACAGAGGAAGATGGAGAAGCGGGGTTGCCAATCACAAGTGTATATGAGGGCTTAGGTAGACTATTGGGTTGGAAGAAAGGTCTTTTCTTAGATCGAGTGTCTGAACCACTCAGTTGATGAACTAGTTGTAGATTAACGGCCTTGGTGGCATTGCGTTGTTGCAGTTGGGCTGGAAGTTCACCCTACATAGATGGAGTAGGTGGTAGTTACGTTGAGGATGGAGGAACATGTGCAGGAATAGGAGTAGGATAAGGGTAAAAGGTGGTATCCCTCCTTGCATGTGGAGAATGATTTTGATAATAATCAACAGGGTAGTAGGGAGGTTGAAAAGTAGAAACCTAACTAGAAGAGTCATGTGGAGACAAAGGTTTTTTGAATGTAATATCCATATGGATCAAGTTGTTTATAAGGGTATTGCTACCTTGGCAGTGCTAGTACCCATGACTGTGGTTGTTCCACTATTGATATTGCTCGTATGGTTGTAGTGGGGTTTCACTTGGATAATACTATTATTGTTGGTGGAACTACCTAGAATTGTCTTGAGGATCAGGTAACCTTTTGGGTGTTTGCCTTTATGCCAGTCATGGATTTTCCTGTAAGTGTGACATAATAGGAAAACATCCCTTAGGATGTTCATAATGGTAGATGTTACACTCACAATCATCATCTACTTAAGTTCTTGCAACTTCTTCTATTGTAGTGATCTTGTCCTTACCTCTTTGATTGACACTTTCAGCTTCCTTGCATCTTCTGCAATCATGATCACTACCTTGTACTTTGGACTCTTCAACAATTTTTAGGACAGCTTGAAAGTGGTTATTCATAGAGTCCCATAATTGATCAACCTTGGCTGAAATTTCAAAGGTAAATTTTTGAAGTAGCAAGGTTTTTTGATTCACCATCTCATCAAGTGATGATGATTCTTCACAATCATAGAATTGAACCTTCCTCTTGCAAATGGAAGGATCGTAGTTGTGCTCTTTTTCACTTTCTCATTTCCTTAATTCTCCTTCTTCTTTCACTACCTACTTGATCAACCTTTGGATCTTATGGACTCTTAATTTTGACAATTGCCCTTGGGCATAAACATCAAGAGTTCTCCTCATTTCTGATGAGAGCCCATCTACAATGTGGTGAAGTTATTCCAATTGAGAATAACCATTGGTAGGACATCTATGTAATAAGGAATAGTATTGGCCCATGGCAGCACCCAAGGGTTCATGTGTTCCTTATTTTCATCCTTGGATCTACCTCCTTAAGTTGGACACTCGGGAGTACATCTAATACTTATCATTGAATAGTTTAAGCATTGTACTCCACTGTTTGATAGATTCTGGTTCTAAGGACTGGTATCAATTTTTTGCTTCTTTAATGAGTGTTTTGAGAAACAACTTAAGCTTTTTCCACTTATTTTCCATATTCTGTAAGGCACATGCATTGTGGAAATCTTGGAGATGGTTCTGCGAATCTAAGTTGTATCCTCCTTCGAATTTAGGAATATTGTTAATGTCTAGCCTTTTGATCCAACTATCCTTAATGTGCCTTGTAGGAATTCACATTACCTTGGAAATGTTTAACATGCTTTGGGTAGTAAGAAAAGGCTCATCGAGGCTAGGATTCTGGTGCCTATGATGCCCTCTACTACCCCTTTGTTCATGGTGGTGGATCTCTCTTGAACACCTATGCCCTTGATCTTGACTTGCCTGTTGGTCCCTTTGATTATCTTAGTCCTATTGATCACCTCCATCACAATCATGTCCCCTATAGTTACAGTCAAAGCCAGAAGAGGAAGAAGATGATGATGAAGATGAAGATGAAGTAGGACTAGCACTATCACAATGCTTGCTACCCCTTTTTGGTGATCATAGCCACGATCACAATCTTGTTTCTTGTTCACATCCCTACCCTGACTCTCCTCTTTGGATCCTCCCTTTTCATTGGATCCATTCTTGCCAGAACTAGGATTATGGATCATGGAATATAGGTTTTGGTTATGGCCTCCTTCACCAAAGCCAAAGAGAGAAATTTCACTAGATGAACCCCTAGAGAAGGGTTCTCCACCATCTTTTTGGTACAACAGGTATGGGGAATCATCAAACCACTTCACCTTCACAGATTTGTAGTGTTGTTCTAGTTGTTGATCCCTTAAATGTTGTGCCTCAGTTGGGTGATAATCCTTGGCATCACTATCCTATATAACATACTTAGCATGAAGTCCCTGGAGTCCCAATCGTATAACAGTTTGTTGGAGCATCATAGGAACGGATCAATCAGGTGGCAACATGATGTTTCCCTCCATGTCATGCCACTGCAGCTATTCATCCTAGTGGAGGATGAAGATGAAATTGGGTACGTACTCATTAAGATGAGCATATACCACTTTGTATTGTTGGGGAAGTTGCTAATGTACTTCGTTAAACTTGGGTGGAGAATCACTCCTATGAGAAAAAGACATCTTGTGTTAGAAAAATAAAAATGTAGTGTGCGTTTAAAAATTATTGTAGTCTTTCTAAAGTATGATATGATTCTAGGGTTCATTCTAATGATCTTGACTAATTTTCACGAAATCCTAGATAACACATGTAACAACTAAAAGGTTCCCAGCAACGACACCAATGATGAGTGGCAAGGTACCCCTACGCCCAACCATATGAATCAAAAGTGTTCATGCATGATCTTATCAAATTCTATAGACCTTAAGTTCTTAAGTACACTGGTTCCAGGATGTGAAATCTAATTGTGGCAATTGTTGTCTTCTCAACTATACTTGTGGAGCTTAATTGTATGGTTAAGTATAATTGAGGTACATTATTTTTATTATCTTATATTTTATTTGTCTACAATTAAAAATGGGTTGAAATGTAATTTATAATAAATTTAACTTAATCTAATTACTGATCAATATCTAACTATCCTAACATAAGTATCTTATCCCACTTTCCATGCACATCTTAAACATGTATAATGCCACTAGGTTACCAAACGTTAAGTGTTGCTGGGGTTACCAAGAGTCATACGCATGCTTGAAGTGGTTGTACTTATGTGCTTAATTAATTAACTACTATTGAATCTAATTAGCTTACTTTGGCTTAATTACTTGGAAGCATTCAAGGAAATTGCATGAAACATTGAATGCATAAATAAAATATTTAAGCTAGCCAAGGTGCTGCAAGGTTTGATTAGAAAGCTCATCTTTATTTCTGCACACACTGCTATGCTTAGGTACAATAGTACTCAAATAAAGATTCATACACTCAATGACTCCTGTTGTGGGAACTTTGGAAAATAATCTAACTCTAGAGAAAATAAACTATAAGAGCTCTATTATGCTATGACAAAAACTATATGGAAACCATGTGCCCAATCATTATATTTATAGGCTGACACATAGCCCGTGATATCAGATATCCAACATGGTATCTTGGGGCCTAATATTGTGTACCCGATATTGTGGCTTCAATATCACATATATGATATCAGAGCCAGGAAAAAAATTGTTCATCACCCATCTTTTAGCTATTTTGGATGGCACCAAGGTGGTTTCCTCTAATATTAAGCTATATTAACCCTTCCTACATGTGGTTCATGCAAATCTTAGTTGAGAGGTTTAGTTGAAGTTCCTTGGTGATTTTACAAATGCTAGCTTAGAGTGTGCAATGGAAGCATTGGTGATTAAAAAGCTTTACAAACAAAAGATTCAAGTAATGTTGTACTTTTAGAGCCATGTTATACACTTGTAAAATGGTCCTTATGCCTTGTGGTTAACTTATGTACCTCTTATAACTTATATATTAAATATTTATACTTAAGATGTTGGAATAACATTACATATCTTCTATTAATTGATTTATATTTTATGGTTTGTTCAAGTATGATTATTTGATTATAAGGCTTCATACTTGGTGTATTATGGTTTTTAAATTATGTAATTTTTTCTCTTTAATTAGCAACATACACCACATTGGACCTTGAAGATCTCTTTATCACTTTGATGAAGTTCTTGGTTCCCTCTCTTGAAATATTTGAGTATTGAGCACACATTTTCTCAATGAGATATACTTGAGAACTTCTTTTCTCTTTGATCTCTACTTTACTAGATATTTCATATTCTTCCTTTTCTTGATGGCTAGAAGATATATTCTTAGTTTTCTTCAAAACATTTCCCAAGTTAGACTTGAATTTCTTCCTATCTCTTTTTCTTGAAGTTTATGCAAAATATTGGTGCTTGTAGATCTTGAATTTGAGAAGAACTTTATGAATTTCAACCATAAATGATTTAAAGGAGTCTTTAAGCTCTTGAACCTCTTGTCCAAGCTCTTGATTTATCTTCTTTATAAAAGCCATACCTTTCATAGGTCTAAAGGTAAAATTTAAAACAACAAGAATGATATCCAAAATCAAATGCATAAATATCCATAACAATGTTCCTTTAATCCAAAGAAAACACAAAGATTCAACATAAAAGCATAAATTTAAAGCAATTCACTTTAAACCCAAGCCTTTCAAATAAATTGGTACTCAAAAATCACAAAAGAAACTTGATCTTATAAGATTCAAGTAATCTTTACTAATCTTAGGTTTTCCAAATCCTAAGTGGCTGTAAAGATTCAAAATTCTTTAAGTTTTCTTCATAAACTTGATGAAGATCAATAATTCAAGTGTGGAAAGCTCCAAGCCAAGTGCATATGTGTGGATTCCTCCAACCCAATGGATCTAATACCAATTTAATGTGGAGCCTACCTCAATAGATCCCAAGAGGATCCATTCCACAAGCGTCCTAAGCAAAATTCAACTTAGAAGAAAGAATAAGAAAATGAATTGAAGAAAATTTCCCTTTTATAAGAAAACTCTCAAAACGTAGAGAATTACATCAGAGATGAGGAGTCAAGCTTAACTCAAAACTCTCCCAAGGATCTTAGAGGCAGCACATGTCTCCTCTTAATTCTTAATTGCTCACAATGGAGCTAAAGCTCAAGACAAGAAACTTATAAGAGATTCTCTCAACCTCTCTTAAGTGCTCTCCCTTTCCTCACTCAAAATTTTCTTGCATAATCTCTGTCTTGCATAAGCTTTGAAATTTCTCTTGCACAAGCTCTCTTCTCATACAAGATCATAAAAGACCATCCTTCTCTCTTGGAGTAGCCTTCTTCTTGAGACTAACATGATTCCTTTTATTAGCCTAATTAGCTTTAGGCCTTTGATGCCTTTTTATAGATTTTTGATGTGATCTTTTATCTTCCCTCCAATTTGCCTTTCAATTTGATATTCATTAAAATCCGTAGGAGAAGTCTTGAAGAAGAATGTAACATCTTGCCCAAAAGTGGCTGTTAATAAAGGAGACATCTTAACTTTGGATGAGACATCTTTAAGCCTAGCTAAGATGTCTTGGAATCATGTGAGATGTCTTGAATGCAGCTAAGATGTTTTAAATGTAGCTGAGATGTCTCACCTACTAGGGCTAAATATAAAGATGCTTGTTTTGAGTTTGGAACCTCTAGACATTTCCAAAAAATTCTCCATAGCCTATGGAACCTTCTAAACTCATTAAAATAGTCTCAAAACACTCCCAAACATGGAAAAACACCTTGGAATCATCATCAAAAGGTCAACACAAGATGATACATACAAATAGCACACACACATATCCAAGATACATTGAGGATTACACAAGGATTAGGTGATGTCCTTATCAAATACCACATTATCCTTTTTAATATAAATATTGCTATTTAGAGGAGGTTTCAAATTCTCATTTTTAGCTAAGTATGAATCATATTTAGCATACCATATTCCATGGGCTTATTTCAAGCCATATAAAGCCTTGTGTAATTGATACACATGATTAGGCTTCTCAACATTAATATATCCTTCTAGCTATTAAACATAAACTCTTTCTTATTTCTTCATTTAGAAACACTAATTTTACATCCATTTGGTAAAAATTAAGTTCCTAATAAGATACAAAATCTAAAATCATTCTAATAGATCCCAACCTTATAATTGGAGAGAATGTGTCTTGATAATCAAATCCCTCAATTTGAGCAAAGACTTTTGTTACTAGTCTTGCCTTATTATGAGTTACTTCACCATGCTTATTTAGCTTAATTGGAAAAACCCACTTGATTCCAATGATATTAGCTTCTTTGGGACATGGGACTAGCTTCCAAGTATCATTCTTTAGAATTTGCTTCATCTCTTTATCCATGGAATTCTTCTAGTCCTTACTCCCAATAGCTTCCCTTATGGTTAGAGGAATAGAGAAGGTAAGATAGCATACTAATAGGTCATGATCCACTATTTTAATCCTATTCCTCCTTATTCTTTGTCTATAACGTGTCTTGAAGATATCTATCATGGATATGAATCTTTACATTCTTCTTCTTAAACCATCATTAGGTGTAGTCTCCTGTTCTATTTCTTCCTCATCAGTTGAGGCTGGTTGTTCTTCTTCAATCTCATCAATTTGTGCAAACATCAAAATATCATCAAAATTTTCTTCTTCATCTACATTCATACCTTTCTCAGTCACATTATTAGCCTCTTCAAATAATTCATCAATCTTAATATGAGGTGTTTTGACAATCTTTAAGATTTTTAAACTTAAGAAACAATAAGCTTTTGAATAACTTGAGTATCCAATGAACAAACAATCTTCACAATAGCTATCAAGCTTATGAATGTTATCCTGATTCTTAATATAACACTTGCTTCCAAAAAGTTTGAAATATTGAATATTATCCATTTTATCATACCACATTTGATATACCATTATCAAACATCTATTAATGATATACACCACTATTCTAGCTCACTTATTCCATAGATATTTTAGTACATTATTCTCATTCATTATTGATTAGATTATCTCAAGCATAGTTCTATTTTTCCATTCTACAACACAATTTTGTGTAGGTGTTCTAGCTAGTGGAACTACCTCTTAATACCTAAATCTTTGCATAACTCATAAAATTCATCTGAGGTGAACTCACCTCAATTATCACTCCTAATATCTATGATCTTAAGCCCTACATTAGTTTTAACTATACATTATAATAAATTGAACACTTTAAATGTACAAAACTTTTTCTCAATACATGTTAGTCATAATATTCTAATATAGTCATCTACAATAAGAAAAAAAATATTTCTTGTTATCAAAACTAGCTACATTGAAAGATCCACAAACATCCATATGTATTAATTCAAGATTATTTTCATAGTGAGAATTTACTGATTTAAGAATAACTTTAGTTTTCTTACCATGTTGGTATGCAGAACATACCCCTTCTAGATAACTTTCCTAAGGAATGCCTCTTATACTTTGAGCCTTGATGAGAGCTTGGATGTTTCCTGAGCTTAAGTATCCTAGTCTTTTGTGCCACAACTTGTTGATACTTGTGTTAGAAATAAGAGTTAGATATTGCAACTACTCATTTACAGAATACAAATTATTTCCTACTCAAGTAACGTAAGTTTTAAATTTTTTTTGTTATTTTCTAATAGAAATTTCTCATTAATGAAACAAATATTATAATTCTTTTGAAAACTATCCTAAGCTCAACAAGTTAAAATGTAACCCATTAAGAAAATAAACACCATAAAATTTAGGAAAATTGTTATGAATTTTAATTAAACCAATACCTCTTACCATGGCTTTGCCTTTGTCAATGAAGCTTACCCTCCCTCCAATGAAAGGTATACATATGATAAATTTTGATTTATCACTGGTCATGTGTTGAGAACAACCATTGTTAAGAAATCATGTCTCTAGGTTGCAAGAGCTTTTTAAGGCTAATTGTATAAGGAGAGTTCTTCTATTGATCGACCTCCAAACTTATTGCCCTATTTTCATGTTTCTTGAAAAAATATTAGTATCATGAAAATAATGAGAAAAATCATTAGTTCTATAATTCCTTACTCTATGGACTAAAATACCATACTTAAAAAACAATGTTCTTGGAAAAAAGTGGCTATTGATCTTGGACCATACCTAATGATCAAAATGCTTTGAGTGAAAAAAATTCCCTTACTTGTGTGTACACAAATGACTTATAATTGTATAAGCTATGTTTGAATATTTATCTTATGCATCAATGTTTTTGTTAATGATGGATTTGTTGAGAGATCAAATTCATAGTCAAGGCCCTTCTTTTGATACTTAATCATCCATTGTTGATGATATCCTTAAGCTATTTCAAGCTATGGATGAATCTTTTAAAAAAATCTAATGTTGCTGGAGTAGCCTAATCTTTCATGTCATTATTACACAGTAGCACTTCCTCTTTTAGCTTTAACTTTTGTTGTTTAGTTAATTTAAGTTTTGGCTTGTAACTCTTAGTTTCTTAATTCCTTTATTTTAAAACTTTATTTAAATTTTTATTTACTTTAACAACTGATGAGACATGAATTGCACATAGTGCTGGCGGCCGCGTTAAGGCACCCACGTTAAGACACCCACGATAAGGCACCCACGTTGTATCATGGGTCGCGTTGTATCATGGGCCGCGATATCGTGTACGTGATATCGCAGTCAGCCGCAATTTCTATAAATAAGAGGCGGCTCTCCCTCATTTGACATCCCAGTTTTAGGGTAGCAAAGCTCTGACAGTTTGATCCCTCTAGAGTTAGAATTTTCCCGTGTCTGCCCGCAGTGTGGTGAATGTGATTGTACGGTGTCTTTATTCGAGTGTACCGTACTTGGACACGCACATGACCGGCAATAAAGATCGAGATTACTTCATCATTGCAGCATTCACTTA
>MNCI01017909.1:1741704-1793467 GCA_015680685.1 Gnetum montanum | reverse complement strand
AGATACCACAACTAGTCCATCTGCGGAGTTCGACCGGATCGCGCGTGCGATGCTTGTTTCGTATGGTTGAGTGTAGGGGTACCTCGCCACTCATCAACAACCATCTCCAATTGATTAATTAGCCCTTATATATCAATGTTATTGGCTTCTTTGAATTTAGTTTTAGCAACATTTGATGAGTCTATTCCATTTTCATCTCCAATTAAACCTGTAGTTTCAGAAATGCTAGGAGTTTCTTGTTCGTTAGGGTTAGTATACATAAAGTTTTGAAAATCATCCTCTAAATCATAATCATTAATCATGTCTAGAAATGAAAATAAGCCTTGTGTAATAATATCATACTCATTTGTTATAATATTAGTATGAGCAAAATGAGCAAAATAATTTTCTTTAACATCCTCGACTTCTATGCTATTTTTTACATGTTTTAATATACTTTGTATTTAAGCTAATTGAGCTTTTGATTTATCAAACATGTATCAAGTGCTCTTTGGCAAGAAACTGGTTATGTAAATTTTTTTTATTTTCTTCATCTTTCTTCTTGTTTGGATACTCAACAATCATATGACCTATTTTATCACAATAATAACAAGAAAAATATTTTGTTAGCTTCTTACTAGCCTTCATGTTTTTGAGCCTTTTGAACTTCTTGGTGAGATTAGCAATATTTTTATTAAAGTTGGAATCTAACATTGTTGGTTCCCTTTTATTTTCATTATTTTCAGCTTTAACTCTAAAAGTAATTTGCTCCTTGCTATGTGTAAAACTAGCTTAATCTTTTTTTATTTCAAAGATTGAAAGGATACTATAGAACTTAGCAACTATCATTTTGAAGAGATATTTTGCTACTAATATGGATGATATCTTTACTTCAAATCTACTAGCAAAAATAGATTTTTTTTTGGTAGATTATATCATCATACTATGCTTCACTAAGCATAGTCATCTCAGTGATAATTTCATCCATATGGCTAAAGAAACCACTGATATTCTTGTTCTCTTACATCTTAGAGCATTAAAATGTACTCTTAAAGTTACCAGATTAGACTTTTTTATATTATTGTCTTATTCATAAATAGATGGAAGATGCTCCTACATTTCTTTGGTTGATTAAAGATGTATAATCTTCATCTTCATAAAAATTTCTCTATTCAAGTTGCACACTAAGATGTTCATTACTGGAGCATCATGCGCAAAGTTATTGGTTTCTCTACTAAATCCCTTCCAGACATCATCACCATGAGTTAGAAAATAACTCTTCATCTTGAACTTCTACATAAGATAATTTGAACCATTGAACCACAAAGCTCTATTAGATGAAAAGCCTTGATTCTACACCATCCAAGAAATAGAATGGATGCAACACACACTATTATGTTAAGAAGTGTTGACCAAGCTCGAATACTATTTTTTTTCCTTAGATATAGCTAAAGGCATTGAGAAGGGGAGGGGGGTGATGAATGAAGGCATCATAAAAATTTGAGCCAATTGTAGACTGCCAAAAATATTAGTAGAAACCCCCAAAAAACTTAAAGTACAAAAAGAGTAAATAAACACAGAGCTTTTTAAAATGGTTCAACTACTAGAATGGCTAATCTACATCTATTGTAAAACTCTCTTTAGTTCCTAGGGGATAGGGTAATTTTATTAACTAAAAAAATTATAGAGCTTTTCTTACACTCCTAGAGTAAGCATAATTGCCAAGCTCATGTTACTTTCACAACAACAAAAATTACACAACTACCAAGTTGAATGTCACTTTCATAACATAGAGGAAATACAACATAACTGCCAAGAAAAAAGTTATAACTTATGAATTATAGAGATTTTTAAGTAGAAAAGGAAGAGAAAAAAAACTTGAGATGAAGATGAGAATAAAGAAAGAAATTCTAGTTTTTTTTTTCCAAGAAGTCAAAAACTAGAAGTAACAAATTCAAAGACTAAGATTTTTAAATTATAGAAAAAAATTTAATAGTTATTTTTAGATTTACTGTTGAAGCATAAGAAAAATAGAGCTAGAAAAGTAAGATAGAAGAAACTATATCTATTATAAGTCCATTAGGATGGTGGAGTTGAAAGTCAAGCTTAATTACCATATTTGGTAAGCATTGAAAACTTGATAGAGGAAGAAATCTATCATTTCATTTTAGCACTAACAATCTTTTATTCTTCTTGTACTAAGGGCAAAAACTATCTTTCTTTTCCTTTTTTATCTAACAAATGATGCTAGACATTGAAAGTGAAAGTGACATTGGAAATTAAAAGAATAATCAACATTGCACATTGAAGTTGAAAAAATGTTGCACATTGAAGTAGAAATGATGTTGCATGTTAAAGTGGAAACAACATTGCACATTAAAAGTGAAAATAACATTGCATGTTAGAAGTGGAAATGATGTTACATGTTGAAAGTGAAAATAATTTTGCACATTGAAAGTGGAAATGATGTTGCCTGTTAGATGTGGAAATGACATTACATATTGGAAGTGAAAATGAAATTGCACATTGGAAGTGGAAATGACACTGCACATTAGAAGTGGAAATGACATTGCATGTTGAAAGTAGAAATGACATTGTGCATTGGAAGTCAAAATGACATTATATGTTGGAAGTGAAAATGAAGTTGCATGTTGAACATGGAAATGAGGTTGCATATTGAAGATGGAAATGACATTGCACATTCATAGTGGAAATAACATGAACATTGGAAGTGAAAATGACATTGCACATTGACAGTGGAAATAAAGTTGCACGTTGAAAGTGGAAATGATGTTGAATGTTAAAAGTAGAAATGATATTGCAAATTGAAAGTGGAAATGATATTACACGTTGAAGGTGGAAATGATGTTGAATGTTTAAAGTGGAAATGATGTTACACATTGGAAGTGCAAATAATGTTTTATGTTGGAAGTGGATGGTATAGGAACACCTCTTATGATCCCCTTGTTCTTTCTTACAAGTTGTTTTTTATAGGTTTTTAGCTCTGGAAAGAGATTGTGGAAGTCCATGAGACATCTTGGCTAAGACTTGAGTTTGATGGAGACATCTTATCTGAATTGTAGTCTTCTTTGGGGAGACATCTCATATATGATAAGATATCTCCAATGTAGACAAGACATCTCTAACATGGAGAGATGTCTTTCACTCTTAGAATATGTCTCTCCTAAAATTTGTATTTTTAGCAAAGTCAATTGAGGAGGTCAAAGACAACCCACACAAACAGGGAAACTTCTGGAATTAACCATTGCAAGTTGGGAAATATTTGAGAGAAGGTGAAAAAAATAAAGAAACAGTGTGAAAACTCCACGTTGATCTTGTGAAATATTTTCATAGATTTTTCCTTATTTTCTTAATAAATGTATTGGTATTTCATGCTTGCATCATGAAGATATGAAGAGGAGATGTCATGTAAGTTCTTATGTTGAACTTGAATAAAAGAAAGAGAAAGCACATTAAGAGAGAATAGAGGTTGTATCTCTAAGGTTAATTATGTTGTGTGTTGGCCTATGTATTATTGTCTTCCTTATGTATTGAATTCTATGTTCCACTTTTGGAAGAGATTTTCCATCAATTGTATCTTACATTAAGAAAAACAATTTTGTGGTTGTAGGGCCTCATGCTTGGTAGCATTATTTGATTATTTGAGAGGTTTGGGATATTTTGTAGGTTTTGAAATCCTATTAAAATATTCTTTGAGTAAAATTGAAGAAAACTATTTTTCTTATGTTCTAGAAAATTAATTATCTATTCATAATATCTGGATTTAGTATTGGAAGGTGAATTTAATATTGGAGTGAACCTACTCTAATGTAATTAGTTTTAGAGCTTTGTGTTTATTATTGCTTGGATTTAGTTAAGAATTTTTTCAATTTTAGATGGCACCTAAGAAAAAATAGATTCAAGCCCTAAATAGAGGCATGAAGAGCATAAAGTATGCCTCCTAGATGATTGTTGCTCAATTAGATGAAATCAATGCAAAGGTAGGTAGAAATACCAATCCTAGCCATATCCACACATGTAGAGGTGATGAGAATGAATGTTTAGATGAATAAGTTTCATAATAAGATAAATATGGAGTGGATGATGAGGAAGGATAATATAGCTATGAAAGTGTTTAGATGAGAATTCTAAGGACTTTAATGATGGTAACTACTTCTTCTTTGGGCAAGCTTGATGAGAAGGATGAACCCAGGCTTGCTAGAGTGTTCTGCAATGTTGCTATACTTCTATATGTTGAGTTGAAGACTTCCAATGGCATTTGTGGTACCAATGCTTTCTCAAGTTGGTTAAAGATACTTGAGAAGCACTTTGAGTTGGAAGAGGTACCAAATAATTTGAGGGCACCTATTGCTAAATCTAGATTAGATGGTATGTCTTCTATTTGGTGGGAAAAGAAGTCCCAAGTTTAGGAAAGAAAAAATTGAAATATGATAAAATACAGGTTAAAAAGAAAATTTGAATAGTCTCATCAAAGATAAGAAACTATTATGAAGGTGAAATTCCTAAGGCAATATTATAGGGATGTTAAAGAATTATATATCAAATTTTATGATCTATTCCATCAAGCTAAAGTAAATTGGGAGGGTTATGAATAGGATTCAATCTTTCTAGGAGATCTCAAAATGATGTATCAATAGAGCTTATTTTTTTAGGAGTCATAAATTCTTGATGAGACTTATGATTTGGCACTCAAGGCTAAGAATAAATTAAGTGGATTTGGAAATAGTTCCAAAGGAAAGAAGAAGGGATGCAAGTTCAAATATTAAGATAAGAATGGTAGTCAAGATAACAAGATAAAAAGAAGTGATGATAAGAGAAAATCTAAAAAATACCAACACAAGTAAGGCAAGGGTCAAGGTAGCAACTAATCCAAGTCTTAGTGCTTCAAGTATGGAAAATGGAAACATAAGCTATGGGAATTCTCACTTTACAAGACATCCAAGGGAAAGGATGTGTAAACAATAGAGGTGAAGGATTCATCAAGACAAGCTCTTTAGAGAGGTAATCCTAATGCTCCAAGAATTATGGATGTTTTTGAATTAAATTCTTGTGCATTCATGGGAAATATGAATAGAGGATATCATCCTAATAGAAAATTGTTGTTTTGGATTGGGGTTGGATGTGTACTTAGTGGGGAGTGAATTCAAATTTTCATTGATGGAAGAGCCCAAGAAAATGTTATTTCTCCAAGGGAAGTTGCTAAATTAGGTTTGGTAGCTAATCCTCATCCTAGATCATATAAAGTGCATTGGTTGTCTAGAGGTTTTTTCCAAGAGGTAAGGGAATAATGTATTTTGAAATTTAAATTGGAGGCTTTCATGATGTTGTTAAATGTGATGTGCTTTCAATAAATTATGTTGATGCAATTCTTAGTAGACCTTGGAATTCTAATAATGGTGCTCAATTTGATGAAGCAAGAAATGTGTGGAATGTAGCAAGATCTAATGGAATCCATGAGTTGATTTCCATAATAGTTAAACAAGTGAGGCAGAAAAGCTTACTTAATGCTTCCTTAATCCTTTTGGAAAAGGGGAAATATAATAAGGAACATGATGAAATAGGTTTTGAGTTTGTTGTTATACCAATAGATGCTTCTAATCACGATGTTGTGCAAGTTGAACTTTTCATAGGTGTGATAGTCATGAAGAAGAAATTTTCAAAGGTGTTCAAGGAGGAAGATGAAAGATTTGATGAAGTAGAGATCAATAAGAAAATGAGTTCTCAAGCATCTCTTATTTATTAAGGGAGTGCTCAATATTCAAAAGTTTCAAAAGAGGAAAGCAAAAGCTTCATCAAAGGGACTAAGAGATCTTCATAGTCCAAGATGGTCTATGTTGTTGATCAAGAAGAGTTCCTATCTTATAAGCTATGGAAGGTGAAAGATCAAGGCCAAAGGAGTGGAAAAGATTAAGGAAATTCTTTAAGAAGGATCAAAGGCATCACTAGAGGGTATGATACTCATTCTTTGTATAATTATTCTATACCTTGTGATAAGGGAAGAAAGATTATTTGCCAAGTTGAGGCTATCCCATCGAAGAGAGGTGTGTCTTCTAGCCAAGGTATGTGGAAGAATGATTTCTTTGATGATAACTCTAACATTAGAGCCATGGAGGAGAATTTACCTTTTATGTTAGTACATCCAAGGTGTGATGTAGAAGCAGTTGATGATTCTCTTGAAGTGGAAAAATCATTGGCATTGGAGACTCCATGTGAAATCTGAAAGCTTTAAGCTTTGATAAGATTGGATAGCCACATGTAAATATCAAGTTGAATGAAAATGGATGGAAGGAGCCATGAAAAGGTAAGTATGAACTTTACCTTGGTTATGGTAGTAATGTCTCTTATGTTGAAGCTAGTAGGATGGATGCTAGTTTTTTACTTTAGATTGGTAGCGGTTTGCTCCATTAATGTCATGGACATCATGATCATTATGGTGACTTTGATGAAGTTATGAGTTATGTTGTGCATGATGGAAGTAATGTAACTTTTGATGCCATGATTAGTAATAGCAAGATAATAGTGGCAATATGTTTGATTTTGTATTTGATAATAATGGCTATAGTAGTAGTCATAATAAGAAGATCATTATTGATGTGGATGCAGCATTGATAATGATAAATTGACTATCTTAGCTGTGAATGGTAGATAGCATGAAGACAATCTACATTATGATTTTGATGGTGGAGGAAGGATGAGTGAGAGACTTTTCAACACCAAGAAGAAGAAAGCTAAATCTTCTTACAATAATGATTTTCATATTGCTACAAGTAAATGTAACATCATCCTTTCTATGCCTTAGGTTGGATAGCATTATGTTGGGTAGAATCCCTACAAAAATGATTGGTCATGACAAGAGACACAAATAAATGAGCTATGTAGTAAAAGGGAAAAAGGAACCTAGCATGAAGTCATGATCCGAAAGAGAAGAGAAGCCGAAACTAACATTAGAAGAAAAAAACTACATGAATATAAAATCATATAAATATAAAAAATTCTAAAAAAGAAATATTATAACATAAGTTGCAATATATATATATATGAATAATATAATATCACAAGTCTAAATCATACATGATTCATAATTCCATGAACGAAAAAAGAAAATTAAGCTCTAATACTATGCTGAAAATGCTAACATATAATATCCAAAACTTTAAATCAAGACATAATATTATCAAGCTCATCTCATCATTAAAAATCATCCAAAATCTCCCATCTCTATCCCAAATTAATTAGCTTAAAAATAAAATTAATTATTAACATAAAATTGAGTGAGAAACCTTGGTAACATCTTCAATTGTTGAATGGATAGATATGATGAGGATTAGAAGAAACATGGCTAAACTGCAAAATATGTTAGCTCAACAAGCATACAAGCGAACCACCAAAACATCTAGACAAAAATATAAATGCACAATCATAACATTCATTCTTCATACAATGCTAAAACCAAGGTTTTTCCACTCTAACTATCACCGTAAACAAGAAGGTTAGCACACACCACACTAAGTGTCATATGTATATTATGTTATCTTATGTACTTGCTAAAAGCTGAAACAAACATATATACAAACCAAATATCAAATTACCATGCACATGAATTTATCATTAGCCTCAACTGGAATGTAAAGCATCATCTAGTATATCACTTCCAATATTCTCCAAACATATTAATGCCATAGGTGTCACCCATGATGTCGCCACTAATGTTCTAGAGGCTCAAAATCAAAATCAAAAGGATCAATGAACCATTATTAGCCTTAATTGGAATGTAAAGTGTCATATAATATATCACTTTCAATATTCTCCAAACATATCAATGTCATAGGTGTCATCCATGACATCACCACTAATGTTCCAGAGCCTCAAATCAAAAAGAAAAGGACCAATGAATCATGGAATCATCCTCTCCTATAGAATGAGGCTCATAGTAAGAGATGAACTAGTGCACTCTACAGTAGGGATTAATCATCAAAACCATCTTTAGGGAGCTCATCTTTAACTGGCTGTACAAACTCAGTGTTAGCTCCAACATTTAACAACCAAATAATCTAAAAACATAACAACCAAACTAATGGTGGAGGACAATAACAAATAGCAGATTTGTCTAATCTAAGGATCCAACAATCCAAGAGATCCTCATAAGGGTAACAATCCAAGAAACCATATAACACTAATAGCTCAAATCCAATCACATGGCAATCTAGAATCCTAAGGAACTAAATTCATAACCAAGAGAGCTCACATAAATCAACCATATTACCAAATGTTAACAAAGTCCAAGGAGAATAAGTTAATTCAATAATAGAAAGAATTTGATAGGGTTTTAGAAAATCTTAGAGATATGTCATGACATCTTAGATGAGAAGTATCAGATGAGATGTCATGACATCTCAAGGGAAAAGTCTTAGGTGAGTTGTGACATCTTACATGAGAAGTATTAGATGAGATGTCATGACATCTCAGGGAAAAAGTCTTAGGTGAGTTGTGATATCTCATGCAAGACATCTTGGGTGAGTTGTCATAACAACTCACCCAAGATGTCTTGCATGAGATGTTGTGACATCTCAGATGCGATATCTTGCATGATAGTAAGACATCTCTGGAAAAATTAGAGACATCTTGTCTTCGAATGAGACTCTCATGTAAGATGTTTCAAAAAAAAGTAGAGACATCTTTGCTGAAGTAGAGATATTTGGAATGAAGATAAGACATCTTACTTGTGTGATTGGCTTGTGGGTGGGACGTCTTGGCAAAGTTCTTGAACATCTTGAATGGCCAAGAAACACTGAAAATTAGGAGGAAAAAAATCAAAGTTGATGAGAATGAATAGGAAATACTAGGTAAAAGCTCAACATCTAAAGAATGAAAATCACTAAGAAGCATGAGTAATCACAAGCATGGTTTGAGAGTTCAAATTGAAAAACTCACATCTCTGGAAATCTTAATATGAAAGATTGAATTTATGAAAAAAAAATAGAATTGACTATCATAAACAATAGAAATATTGAGTCAAAAGAATCAAACCTTAAGGCTGAGATCACAATATAGATGGTGGAAAAAGGATTCAACAAATCTAATATACAACAAATAAATCCCAATGGATAGGACAAGATAAAAGCAAGGAAAATGAATCTAAACAAGATACCATGATGAAAAGAAATCTCCAAGATCCCATACTAAACATCACAGGAAAAAAAACCACATATCACTTGTCTAAAATTCTAGAGCTCATCCACATAGGAAAATCACAATAGTCCTAACATTTAATTACCACAACTAAGTTGACAAATTGGAAAATCTAATCCAACCAAAATGTTGGAAAAAATCTCATAAGACCTATGCTTGAAATGATAAAATAACATTTTCAAAAATCATAAATTTAGTATACAAACCTACCAAAAAATTATTCCAATCATTCAAAACAATATCCTTCAATACATAAACAACATCACATCTATACGAAAAAATAAACAAAACCCATCATATGATTGTACATAGAAACTTGTAACCATAAATGGGAAAGAAACCAAGATAACTTACCTCTGAATGATGAAAAACCATAAGAGAGGAAAGAAAACCATAAAGATCTAAGAAATCCATGCAACCAATCTGTAATTCTATAACACTTCTAGCTCCAATCTTACAACACATCTTCTAGATCATCAAAGTGTATGAAAGAATTAAACCATTGGAGTTTTAATGGAGATTGACCAAAAAACCATGGAAGAAAAAACCAATTGTCCAAACTTTCACAAAGACAAAAGAAAAGTACCAAAAATATTTTCCAACTTAAACTTAACTTCCTCTCCCACTCACATAATTGTCTCATATATCACAACTAATCAAAGAGAAAAATACCATAAAAATATACGATGGTAAAAATATAATCCAAAACATTTCAACATAGATGAGCATGATATGTCTAAAATAAATACATATATAATATACATAGCACATATGTCAACATATAAGAGCCATCTACCACATATACTCTAACTCATACCATGCATTCTAGAACAAATTAATAATAATAATTAAGCAAACAACTAATCACAATCCATGCCATGATTCCAATTGAATCTCATGAGATCTTGCCACACTCAACAAGAGGATTAGTGCATACTTGTTAGATGATAGTAAAAGAAAATATAAGTATAATTAAATACTAAAAATTACATAATATTAACCAAGAATATAGATAATCCAAAGTGCATCATCAACATCATCATAATAATACATAAAATATACTAAAATAGATAGGCATATTAACATACAAGCGCAATCATAACAATCTCTACAAAAATTATATGTATCAAGGATGTCCCAAAAATGGATTGTTACATTCTTTTCCATTTAAAAATCTTCCTCCCAAAAAATTTCAATATGGGAAGAACTTAAATTGAACTCAAGATCCTAAGTAGTCTCCTATAAGGTGTGATGATTTCACAAAACCTTTACCATGGAAACTATCCTACCATGTAATTGATGTTCCATCCGATTCAAGATTCTAATAGGAAATTCCACATATGATGCATCATCTTGAAGGTGCACCTCAATCTAGTTAATAACATGATTATCATTAGGAACATACTTACATAGCATGGAGACATGAAACATATCATGCATGCTCGAACTTGTGAAGGTAGACTAACATGTTATGCAACCTATCCTATGTGCTAAAGAACATTGAACAGACCAATGTAACGAGCTGCAAGTTTACCTTTTTGACCAAAATTCATTAAGCCTTTCAATGAAGAGACCTAAATAAACACTTGATCTCTAATAGAAAACTCAAGAGGCCTCCTCTAGCAGTTTGCATAGCTCACCTAAGGATCTTGAGCTACCTTCAACTATTTATGAAGCTCTCTAATCTACTCTATCATCTTTAACACAACATCTGAATTGATGTGCTACCTTTCCTTAATTATATTCCAACATAAGGAAGTCTTGCAAAGTCTCCTGTACAAGACTTTGTAGGAAGTTGTCTCCAAACTACCTTGAGGACAATTGTTGTAAGAAAACATTTTTAATGATAATAGACTATCCCAACCATCTAAAAGCTACAAGGTGCAAGACTAAAACATATCCTCCAACACTTGGTTGAATCTTTCAACTTGATCATCAATTTGTGAATGATAGGCCAAACTCATATTTAACATAGTGCCTAAGCTATTCATAAATGCACATCAAAACTAAGAAGTGAATTTGGCATCATGGTTTAAGATAATCTTGGTAGGAACATTATGCAATCATATGATATTAAAGATGAAAAATTGTGTAACATCCTCTGCATTGACCAAAGTATTTGTAGCTAGGAAATGAGTTGACTTGACCAACAAGTCCACCACAACAAGAATAGAATTCTTGCATTCCTAGTAAAAAGTAAATTATTCATGAAATCCATTTTGATCACCTCCCACTTTTATTTTTGAATAGTGTGAGGGTACAAGCAGTCACTTGATCATTTGTGTTTAGGTTTAACTTGTTGAAAAATTAGAAATTTAGCCACAAATTCTCTAACTTGCTTCTTCATGCCTAGCCACCAATATAATTTCTTAAACACATGATATATGTTATCACTACTTGGATGCATTTAAAGCCTATTGAGCTAAGCTTCATCCAATACATGCTACCTCAAAAAATTTTGTACATACACCTAATCCTTTCCATGAAGCAAACTAAATGCATCCACTACCATAGTAGCATCACCAAAATTTTTTAGCTCCTCACACTAAGAATTATGTTTCTACCTTGCAAAAATCTCACTTATCACATCTAACTAAATTACCAAACTATTTATCTTACTAGCCACATGGCTCAAGGCATTTGTAACAACATTATTTTTACCTCTTCGATATTGGATGGTAAATTAAACTCATCCAAGAGTTTAATCTACCTCCTCTAGAATAGGTTCAAGTGCAGTTGAATCATTAAATACTATAATCCCTTATGATCCATCTAAATAGTCAACCACTCTCTGAACAAGTAATGATGCCAAACCTTAAAGAAGAATGTTACTAGTCCCAACTCCAAGTCACAAGTGGGGTAGCATGTCTTATGAGGCTTAAGCTATTGTGAGGCATAGGCTACCACTTTGTCCTCTTACATAAGGACATACCCATAACCTTCTCCTAAATTATCAGTAAAAACATCAAATGGCTTACCTGGGGTAGGAAAAACCAAAATAGAAGTCAAGATTAGTCTACCCTTAAGTTCATCAAAGATAGCCTAACAACACGGGCTTCACAAGAAACTAACATTTTCCACAAAAACTTCATGAGGGATGAAGTAATGCAAGAGAAGGTCTCAACAAAAATCCTATAACAGCCTACCAATCCAAGAAAATTATTAACTTTACCAACATTCTTGGGTATAGGCTAATCTTGAATAATTGATATTTTAGAGGGGTCCACCACTATACCAAGTTTTAAAACAACATATCATAAGAAATGATTTTCATGATGCTAAAATAAATACTTGGAGGGTTGGGTAGACAATTAATGTTCTCTAAGATTCTGCAGAATGATCCTTAGATGTTGCGCACATAATTCCTTAGATGTTTCTCATGCAACTCCTTAGATGAAGAGTACACTAAAATTTCATCGATGAACATGATAACAAATTGATCTAGGTAGGATTTCATGATGTTTTTTATGATATCTATGAATACTACAAGAGCATTGGTGAGTCCAAATTGAAAAACTAAGAACTCATAATGCTAATAGCATGTCCTAAAGGCTATCTTAGGGACAATCCCTCTCCTTGATGTGGATCTAGTGGTACCCTAATTTTAGATCAATCTTAGAGAATACTCAAGCTTTTCTCAACTGATCAAATAAATCATCTATGTATGGTAGTGAATAATTGTTCTTCGCCTTTGAAACACCACAGAAATCTACATGTTGTAGCCAATTTTCATCATGTAGCTTTCACCCCATGAAACTAGATGTAAAACTTTAGTGTAAATGTGAAGATTATAATCCACCGTGGGAAATTTCACATACTTTATACTTTTGGGGCTAAAAATTCCTCATAAGTCATCAAAGCCTCATTCCCCAAGTAAAAAAAAAAAGTCACTTTGGAATGCCAAAAAGGGTAATTTGATGGGTTTTAGGGGGGGGGGGGGGGGGGGGGGTGGACTGGAAATACATGCAGTAGTAAATGTCACATACCCCCAACGTGGAAGGATGGGAGTTTTGGAAACTTTCTCTCTTCAGCGTGGAGAGACTACATGCACAACTTGAAAACCTTTCTTCCTCAATGTGGAAGTTTCCCCCCCAATGTGGAAGCCAAAAAAGCCAAAATTCCTCACTTCATGAACTACAATGTTGACCAACCACTTCAGTAAGCATGGTGGAGAGCTCAACGTAGAATATTCATCTCTAATGTGGAAGGTGTTCCTTGGTTGCTCTTTATAGTAAACATGATTGCCATGGGGAAAGGCACTTACTATGTATAGTAACCCCCTAAATTTGGGTACCCATCTGACTTGAACAAGGTTAAAATTGGCATCCATTTTTTAGTCATTTTATAGATAATTTGCAACCATTTTATAGCCAAATCATAGCCATTTTACAGCCCCATTCATGGCCCAAGACCTATAAAAACAAACCTCAAACACCATTTACAAGTTTAGCAATTTTTACACAAGAAAAGATTTTTATTTAAGCACTTAAAAAAAATTTTCTACAATTCCACACTTGGGCATTCTCAAGAACTCAAGAGCTCTTGCAATCTCCCATGTTTGTGTTCTCTTGAACCCCAGCATGGAAGCATTATAGCCTTGAGACTTGTGGATTGGGTGTCAATGCTACATTTTTGGGATCCAAAATCCTCAATGTGGAGCACTTTAGCCACCAAATTTCCACTTTTCTTACCCCCCAATAGTGACCAACATTACAAATCTAAGATTGCAACATCGGGGGCTCAATAGCATCGAGAGTGGTAGGACATCCAGATCATGGAGTTGACTGCATTAACTTTAATAGACCCTAAACCCTCGTCCAAGTGAACCCCCTACTACCCATTGCACCATTTGTACACATTTCTCTAACTTATTCTTTATTTTCCTTAATAAATTTTTAAGTTTTGGGCTTTGTGTGCAAGATATATCTATTTATTTTTTGTGCATTATTTGAATTTGTTATCAATTTTTGAATTTCATCTCATTACACTATTTCACAAACCCCCCAAGTCCCTGGTTGATCTATTGGATTGGCCAGGATGCCCTAAATCCCATTTTTTTGGAGGCCCTAGGGATTTGTGTGTTGAGGAACTACTATGCATCAAATCTCCTTTGATTTTTTCTAGTGATCAAAATTTTTAGTCACAATATTTTTTCTTGGTGTTAGGAGGGCCTTTGCCTAATTTTTATGGCTAAATTTGATTGCCCTTATTGCCAACATTGCTTGTTATATTGAAATCTATGTTTTACTACCAAAACCTTGGATCTACATTTTAATCAACACTACCATCCATCCTGCTCTACTCCCAAGACTTAGTGTGAATGGCAAGTGTTTGGACTTTGTAATTTTTAGAGCAGTTGCTATGAATTTTCAAAGCCAGCATTGATTTTCTAGTTCATTTCCTTAACCCCCTTTGGCTACCAAAATTTTCTTAGTTTTCAATGCTAGTGGTGCAACCCTTTCAGAAACTATCAAACTTCCAAAAGTCAATTCCCACCCCGCTCCATCTTTCCAAGCTAATAAAATTGGTAGCTAGCTAAAACCAATCTCAATGGAAAAACACCAACTTTCCATTTTCATTTTTTAGCCTTTCCTCCCTATCAACATTGGGTTAGGAGATGTAAGATTCACATTATCTCACCCCTTCTTTCCCCCTAGTGTAGAGGTAGTTGGGAAGCCAACGTGGGTGATGTTTGTTACCAACTTAATGATTAGATCTACTTTTTTTTCACATCCAACATTGCAAATTGAAAGTCTTTTTCCATATTTTTGCAATTAGAACTCCTAAAAGATCAATGTTGCCAAAAGGGAGTTCAAACTTATCCATCATAATGGAAAGGAGTACATCGCTTCCCCTATGACTAGATATTGCTATTTGATATCTATGCAGGTATAGTAGCCTAATTGATTGAGATGGAGGAAGAGGATGAGAAACACATCTTTGAGGAATAACAAGACGAGGAGGATGAACTTAGCGAAGAATCTAAGCCTGAAAACATCCTGGGAGGATTGTTCCAATAAATGTATCCCAAGGTCACAACACCTTCCTCTAATGCTTTTTTTTCTACATGGCCATGGTGCCACCATCTTCCACTCCTTCCTACCCTACCATAGTTGACCCCACATCGATCATAGCCACACATCAAACTTAATCGATGCCACAAACTATGATTCATAACCCATCCATGCCCACTTGCCACATGGCCTCAACCTATGTAATCATCAATGGTGTTATTTACCACCACAAATCCATTAACTAATCATGCGGGGCCTACCATGGGACCCCAAGCAACTTAGGGGTCACACAACCCATTTGTTCCATTTGTGCCTTAGGTACCAAGACAAACATCCTTTTCCTTATTTGGCCCATAAGCCACAAACGTAATGCAAAAAATTCTATCTTGCAACCCATAACAAGGCCACAAGCCTCATAATAGATGCCACAACCCTATGTACAAATCCCATAACCAACAGGGCCACCATATTATCTGGATCAAGCTTTCTAGATGATCTGAGACCTAATGGAGGAGTTGAAGAGGCTTAAAACCTCTACCTCATAAACTATCAAGATTATGAACTTCTAGCAGGATAATTCCATAAGTCTTGTAGTCCCATCCTTGACAGTTTTTTCTAGTGTTTCTATTCCCAAATTTAGCAAATATAATGGAGAAGATGATCCTAATGCTCACCTTATTACCTTTTGATCCAAATGCTTATTCTTGTAGCCATGGCCTCATACCATTATGAGGATTTTCCCTATGTCTTTAACTAGGAAAGCACTTGATTGGTACCACTTGTTACATAGGGGATTCATATCCTCTTTGGAGGACTTGGTTGCCTAGCTTGTCAATCACTTCAAGTATAAATTAAAGCCTAACACAACACTTGACCAACTCATGAAGGTTAAACAAGGATTCCTTAAGCCTAGACAAAAGTTCATCTAATGATGGAATGAACTATTGAATAAATTACTAGAGCACATTGCTAAGGCCTATCTTTTAGCCATATTCAAGGGGGTAGTGAAAAACTTTATTAAGTTCAAACTCTACTACCTTGATCCACAATCCCTTAGCCAAGCATTCTTACAAACCAAGAACATCGAGGATGCTACAGAGGCCAGTCATGATTTGACCCATATAGCATACAAAAAAGAACATAATCAGAGAGATAAGAAAAAGAGTAAACAAAACAACATGGTAGTAGCAATTGTGACCAAATAAACAAAGACCATAAACTAGGGGCCAAGGGCCCATCCACCCAAGGCCCGCACTAATGACAATAATAACCAACCATCAACCTCTAGGGCTACTGCATCGACAACAACCAAAACTAACTTTGAAAGATAGAACAAGTCCAAATACACTACCTTACCTATGAAACCATCTAAGTTACTAGACTAACTATTAAAAAGTGAGCACATGCAACACAAAAAAATGACCAAAGCCACTTGACAGAAACATGAGTGGTTATGTGAAATAGCCAAAGATCCTACTCGAGCAAAGAAGAATGATCCCCAATTACCTAGATACTTCAAACTAGACTGCTTCTGCCATTATCATCAACTACTTGGTCATGACACAGACTTCTCCCTTGCATTGAAGGATGACTTGCAAAGGATGATGGATAGGGAAAAGCTAGTCCTAGATGCTTCCAACCCAGTTCAGTTACAAAACTAGTTGATGCAGCTCTACAAAGTCCCATTGAATGCTAATAACAACCCTTATGTTATTTTAGTATTTAACCTTGATGATGATTGTAGACCTGTAAGAGAACCATTTGTGACTCAAGTACCCATCTATGATAAAATGGCTACTTTAGCCTCCCACAGCTTAAGAACCTCCTTTGTCATAAGAGTACCATCACGAGTGCCTCCCAAGGAACCTTTTGTCATCAAGGTCCCTCATCCCAACATAACCCAAGTAGCTATAGCCCAACCAATTGCACAATGACCTTCTTTGGTGGCTAATGCTACTACCTCTGCTTCATAGCCAACAACTGATAACCAAAAGATCTTAAGGAAGAAGCATACGTAAAAGCTCAACAATAAAGATGACAAGCAAAAAGAGGCATGAAAGAAAGTGGATCCACCAAAGCCACTCCCATGTTGGCTATACCCATGACCTCCTCTACCCAACCTACTCCAACCAACAAGCCACAGGAGGACACCAAAGCTCATAATTAGAACAACAAGGAAAGACCACAACAACCACAACTTAAAGCCAAAGTTCACATTTTTGGATGCATGGAGGAAGTAAAGCCCAACTAGGGCAACAAGCCCACGACCAATGATAAAAAATTTCTCAATGTGATAGACCAAGTTAGGCAATCTCTCAAGTAAAAGAATACAACCTTAAGCTTGTATGACCTAATCATGATTTCTTCCACACATCGTGAGACACTAGTCAAAATTTTGACTTGCATCCCCATTAGTGAGGACATCCCTACTAATGAGAAAGCCATCCATGCAGTGATGATTCCTCCCTCACCAAGGGAGGAGAAGTCAACACCCTTAACATTTCATGATAGAAAAATTAAGGCTAACCCCCAAAATGGCAAAGCAACTACAGCCCTTCTATTCATAACCATATGCATAGGATAGTTTAAAGTACATTGGATGCATCTTGATGATGGAGCTACAACCAACATCACCCCATGCACCATTGTCGAATGATTGGGCCCAATTGAGCAAATACAACCTACATCAATCATGGCTTTTAAATCCTTCAATGGATTAAGAGTTGCCATCAAAGGGGTCTATCTCCTTGAATTTTGTAGCAAGGGAGGAATTCTCCATAACCACTAATTTCTTGGTGGTGGAGGAGACACCAAGATTCAACCTAATCTTGGGAAGACCTTGGATGGCTCAATTATGAGTTATGTCCTCACCCATCCATCAAGAAATTCACCTTCCTTATGAGGGACGTGAAATCATCATTCATGGTAATAACATGGTTCCCTTGGTTGTCAACAACATAAACATAGATCAGGGGCATGAAGTGGGGCTTTAAGAAGAAGCTCCCAACCATGAAATCCAACAGTCCAAAAGAGAGCAACAACCCAAGAAAGCCAACAATGACAATGATAAGCAACAGGATGCATTATGGGATGAACTCTCTTTTAACATCTTAAGCGAAAAGGATGGTAAATATATGCTTATGCAGAACCTTACAAAGATTAGAAAGAATCTACACTCACCCTAACCTTCTCCATCCTATGCCCTTATAACCAAATGCATGGATAGCCATATGGCCTAACTTTTCATTTTCAATTTGTTACACTTTTTCGTGCATTTTTATTCTTTACACACAATGCCTATACATGTAGCCTAAGTTCATTTTCATTTCTATTTATTTATTATAGCCCTTATTTTCTTTTAATCATATTATAAATATCAAAATCCCTTATATATATATATATATATCTTTTTCAACATGACCCACCATGACCTTAAATTGGCAAAATTATAGTCTTCTAAGACTCTAAACTACTGTTTTGGTCTGCTATGACCTTAAACTGGCATCATGGCCTGCCATGGCCTTAAACTAGCTAAATTATAGTCTACTGAAACTCTAAACTAGTGTTTTGGTCTGGTCCATTATGATCTTAAACTAGCATCATGGCTTGCCATGGCCTTAAACTAACACAAATAATCATACAACATAGTTTGCTAAGACTCTAAACTAGCATCATCATCTGTTAAGATGTTAAACTGTCATTATGGCCTACCATGGCCCTAAATTGGCAAAGTAACGACAACACATTATGGCCCATCATGGCCTTAAACTAGCAACACTATATAACGTGTGCTCGTGATGGCCTAAAACTAGCAAATGTCCCTTTTATTATTATGTCTCTTTGCTTAGCCTCTTATCACATTGATTAGCTATTTAATGTTATAACCAAAATGTCAACATAGCCATTCATAGCATTTACTACAACTATAGATACATATAGCCAAACATAAAACAATAATTTAAATTTAAAGTTAAAATGTCCATAACATATATAAGCCATGTACACACTATGTGGTAAGAATGTCAAAGAATAACAACCATCTATAACATAGTCTTGGCTAATCATAGCCATCAACATGAAAACAAAAACAAATAGTCAACAATCTAAATTGATGAAGGTTGCTAAGTGGTATTTGGAGCAAGAAATAGAGGGTCATTGCCACCCTCATTGTTGGGGCTACCAATGTCTCCTGAGGCCTAAAATGCAACAACATATAGTCAGTTAGCAACCCATAGCCAAAGTCAAAACCATAAGCCAAAAACTAAAACATAGAATATACCAAACCTATGGAGATTCTGACTCCATTACTTCTAAGGGTAGATGGGGAAGGCCTTCTTGCAAATGATGAATGATCTAGTCCTCTGTCATGTTGACCTGGTCAACATCCCCAAGATCAATGCTAGAGAGGATGTGGATCTTATCTATAGGAGTCTAAGTTGGAGGCTCCTAGGTAGAAGCAGCCATAGAGGTCTTACCTACAGTAGTGGTAATTTGAGTAGTAGGGGATTGCTCCATAGTGAGAGTACTTTTAAAAAGCTGATAAGCACTCTTCGCCTAGATCCCCTAGATGAACAACTATCTTTTGCACCATTCAACCAACTCCTCCTTGAGCCACTTAAGGTAGGTCCCACGATCCACTTTATATTGTTGCTTTTGGACCTTTTGTTTTTCACTCCACTTTAGAACCCAAGAATAGTGATCCTTCTAGTCCTCAACCTTATGCCATCTCTTGTAGGACTACTACTTTGTCCTAAATGACATGCCATTAGCAAGTCCACGTGATCTCCCTAATCAAAAACTCCCTCAATTTGGTCACTTGGACCTCCACAAAGGCCTTGCGATCTCAAAGATCTTTATCATCTCCTCCTACCATTGAGTCTTTTCCCTTAAGGCCATAACTTCCTCCCATAGGGATTTGTTGGACCTCTCTAGCTCTTGTGAATTTTTTGCACATGACATTGCTATATCAATAGCAGTCTCATACAACTTTAAGCGTACACTAGATATGTCAGAGAAAAGCTTAAGCAAGGAGTCTATCTCCATGTCTCTATTGGGGTCCCACTCCACAGAAGGCACTACACAAGCATAAAATACAATCATAAACATAATGAACAACCTAATATAGCATAATGCAAGCATAGCCTACAACTAAAGTAGAAAAAAAATCCTTACCTATCTTGGGTGCAACCTAATGGAACCAATTAATTATGTCCTTAGCCATCCCACACATGAACTCCACTTTATCTAGAGTCTCTACCCATGGTTTCACATGAAACCTAGGCATAGGAGCTTGCACTGGTGGCTCAAGAACTACTTTAAGCATAAAAATCATCAAAAGGTCTACCTCCTCTTCCTCCTCATCAAACAAGGCATCTAGATTATTTATATTCACATCGAAAAATCCTTCAACCTCACATTACTTTAAGAGTGTCTCTTTTGCATGCCTTTGTTTTGACTTCATGGTAGCTTAGGCTACCATAGCCTAATGTTTGTCTATAGCCATAGCACATAGAAAATAGGTTAACAAATGAAGCCATAATGTAGTGATAAACTTTAAAACATGAAATAGCAAAATTTAAACAAATCATACTTGTAATTGTTTGCTGTGATGGCCTAAGCTTAAACTTAAGCTTCTTTGGGGTAGGCTAGTATGATGCTAGCGATGCTTCCTTCATAGGCCTATTGAGTTTCTTCCTAGCTACCCCTTTGGCCTCCATACACTATTTTCTAGCATCTAGGACACTAACAAGAAACATGAGAGGTTCATAATCATCAATACTGTCAAGAGATGTGCACTGCCTAACATCAAGATTCTTGGTGGGAATGGATAATGTATCATCCATCCCCTCTAGTCAGTTCTAGGCCTGTACCATTGGATAAATGTGCTTTATCCAAGACCTAGAAAGTTGGCTTGGGTGTTGGGAAACCCATCATCCACTCCTATAAATCACCAAAAACTTTCTAAACCTCTTTAGATAACCCACACAAATGTAAAGTACATATGGATTATTGTAGAGGTATTAGCACAAAGTCTAAGGATCTCCTCCTAAATCCCAATAGCCAAAGCAACTGCCCAGTAATATTTGGTGCCCTCCATTAAGGCCTTCTTAAACATCCACCCTTGCACTATGCCAATTACCTTCTTTTACAATAATAATTTGGGAAATGCATGATACCAGAACAAAGGATATGATTCCTTTGCATTGGGATTCATGAAGTTATCCATGGAAATTTCAAAGTGGCCCATGTTGGCATCGACCCACTTTAAAACTTCATTGTGATGGCTAGTTTCCCTTACTGTACTAGTGAGAACCTTTACCCCATTAGCGGGGATACCAAATAAGTCACAAAAGTGGCCCACACCAACATCCATGCTCACCTTCATACCTCGGATGATGGTGCTAAAATGACCAACCTTCTCATTAAAGGAGTTTGATGACATGCAACATCTTTGTAGCAGGGATGGAATGGATAGGTGCCATAAATATGTCAAGAAAACATGCACACTAGATGTTTTCTTGAATGTAACCAAGCACCTATTCCTTTATCCACTTCTATGTTGGTGTCACCTCACAAACTTCAAGATGAGGGTATCCCTGTAACGTGTTTTTGAAAGTGGTATGGTAACATCAACAAAGGTGGAAGGTCCTACAAAGCAACAATCAAAGTTTAGCATTAACATAAGAAAGTTTAACAAACAATAAAAGTAACAAAACACTTAAATTTATAGCCATGAAATAATAGAAGCTATAGACTTTATGTTTACCTTTCCTTTTCTTCTTCGATGTGGAGGTCCCAGCTGCAAGGGTCTAATCCATGAAGTTATCAAAATCTACCCAGTAGTTATGCATCGTCCCATCATCCTTACACTTCTTGTATATGAGGTTGAACCTTGAGGCATATGCATCAAAGTCCCCTATTAATTGTTGATACATAATATTTTTAATCTAAGGACTCTTGGTGAATTCATTCAAAGTAATTTGTGCCACTGCCAAGATCTGATCGTTGATGATCAAACCTTGATCGTTAACCTTATACCTGTAAGAAGTTTGTAAAATCAATGAAGGTAGGATAGACAGTTAAGCCAAAAGCATAAAAACATTATAACAGTCATGCTTACCCCTGTAGATGATACACAATACCTTGTGGGTTCTAGAATAATGTGTGGGCTCTATGCGCAATCATCAAAGTATTGTCAACATTATATTGTCTATACTTTTGCATCATCTAGATCTCTGTGAGGTAATGTGGCATGATGGTGTCTGCTAAGCCCTCTACTATCCTAAGAAAATATGACAATCAGGCCAAATGCCTAAAGCAATAGGGTCTCCACTATAACCCCCTGCCACATCTATAGACAAGTATGGTCATAACATCACACTAAAGTTCTTTAAGATGTAGGCAAGGAATTCCTTTGCCCTAGGCCATAATCACATCAATGATTTTCCCAAAGCCATATTGAAGAGTCGGGTATTGTTCTTGGATTACCAATATAGCATAGGATGCCCACTAACTCCATAATGATGAGGATGGGTTTCAAGTAAACCCTGCATAAAGCAAAACAAAAACATTATGACCATTTGGCATTACTTGGAAAATATAGAAAAAAAATCTAGTTCAAGGTGAAATTAGCATCTATAAAAAGCTCTAAGGTATTTATCTAAATTAGCTAAAGCAATTCCATGAGAAAACATGATTACTACCTTGCATGGTCTTACATTATGAAAATACTTGGAAAATTTAGAAAAAAACATCTAGTTAGAGGTGAAATTAGCCTATGTAAAAAGCTCTAAGATGTTTATCTAAGTTGGCTTAAGAAATTCCATAAAAGCATTGTTACCATCTTTTATAGCCTTTAACTTCTTAACCAAGATATTATAGTCAAAACTAAGCCTTATTCTAAATTATGTATAACTTTAGAAAAAAAACATCTAAACTATGTATAAATTTATAAAAAGCATGCATAAATTTAGAAAAAAACATTAAAAAAAATTAAAAAAGCATATAGCCATAGTAAATTTTTTTAAAAAAACTAGTGAAGCCTTTTTTTTTCTTAAAAAACATATTTAAAGCATAAGTTTCACATGAGTTTACATGAGAAACTACACATATTAATCAGTTCCATCCCCAAAGGGGTAATGTTCTACAACCAAAATTTTTCCTTATTTACATAGCCATAATCAAAAATTTATCAAAAATTCATGAAAGCTCCAATTTCAGTGATTCCACCATGAAAAGAACCTTGAAATCACAAAATTTGTAGCCATAACCTTTGGAACCAAACATACATAGCCGTTTTTACATGGAATATAGACAAATCAACAGAATAACTATAGCCATCACCATGAATTTGCTTTTCGCATAGGGTTAGGAAAAAATTTTCCAAAAATTTGTTTGAGCTCCAAACAAAGTGATTCCACACTATTTAAAAGCTTAAATCAAGCCCTACATGCCCATACTTAAATAAAATGCAAAATTCTTATCATTTCCTTAAAAATAGTTCACCAATGTGGACAAAATTTTGAAAATGGCATAAACCTCCTTTCAGCATAGGCTTAATGAAAAATTTGTTAAATATTTGTTTGAAGTCCAATCAAAATACTTTCACATCCATTGGAAAGATGAAACTAAAACACACTCAGCCAAAAAATAGCCAAAATCTCTGTTATTTGTTTAGAAAACTTTCATGAATGTACATGAAATTTTAAAAATGGTATAAAAAACCTAACTACACAACCTTAGAAAAATAGCTATAACTCTATCGATTCAAAACCAAGTTGAACAAAAAAACATCCATTGGAAAGCTTTAATGAATGGCTACAAACCCATAATATCATATTTTGAAAATATCTAGACATTTTCTTAAGAAAAAATTCACAACATCGCTTGCTTTTTCGTGTAAAAAGCTAAAAATCCTAAAGCACAACTTAATATAGCCATAAAAACATAACCAAAACAATTGAAATGATTAGTACCCATTAAAAATGCACCAAAATAATGGAGTAGGATTTTGTTAAAATTTAATTTTAATGAATCCTTAAGCCTAGATCTGACAGAAATGGCCCTACCTCCAAATTTTGGGAAAAAGCATGAAAAGAACATGCTTAATTTCAAAAATTAAGTCCATTAAGGAAAAAATAATGAAATGACCATGGATCCATGTGGAAATGGCCAAAATAAGAGGTGGGATTCTATTAGAATCTCAATTTACCCCCTTTTTCAGCATAGATCTGAGAAAAAAAGACACCATGTAGCATGAAAAATATGAAAAAACCATAGAAAATAGCTACAATCGAAAACAAAAATAGGTGGAACTACCTACCTTAGAGTGGTAACAAATGAAGCCTAAATGGGGATAGGCCTAGAAACCTGTAAGAGCTCATTGGAATGCTCATCCATCTTCTAAATCATAGGGCTCTAGCCATTTCCCCATCATTGCTTAGGTGCCATGGCAGGCTTAATGCTGAGGGTAATTGAGATTAGGAGACAATGGAAGGTCTACACTAGTTGTGAGAAGGATGGAAGGCTTCCAAGATAAAAATTGGTTGCTTCTACCATAAGAATCTTTGCCATAGCTTTCCTTCAATGTTCAATTTGCAAGAATGAAAATTATGGTTGAAAACTTGCAAAATTCAACCATATAAACCACATCTAAACCTAAGTGCACATCTTAAAACCCTAGTTGCTAATTTAGTGCACCATAACTCCAAGTGCATTTAAGTTCAAGGTGGGGGGTGGGGGCTGTGGGGAAGGGGAGGGAGGAAGACTCTTCAATGTTGAGTTTGGATGGATAACAACTTCACTTTCCAAAATTTTGAATTCTTGGAGTGTGGATCCCATCCTACGCCTTCTCTCTTAACCAAAAAGATGCACCAACACTAAAATTTTAACACTTAGAATCATATTTCAACCTTAACTCCCATGCATCCATGCTGGGGATGTCATGCCTAGCATGGATACATGCCTTCCATTTCATAAAATCATTAAAATACAACTATTTTACCCTTTTTAATAATCAAAACCTATGTTTTTCAACCCCAAGTTTCCAAAAGTGGGTGAGACATGAACAAAGCTAAATACCAAGGGTTTCCACACTAAGGAAATAGTTCCTAGAGTGGAAGAAGAGGGGTAACACCTATCCCTATCCCCCAGTACCAATCTAGCCCAAGTTTGACCTCGAAGTGGGCCTCGCATGACCTAGATCCATTCAAGCATCGCCAACAACCCCAGAACCTCACCAAACAAAGTCAAAACTAGTTGAAACCTTGGGATTTGGTGTTTCCACACCAGGGGAGGCTTCATACATGCTAAGCCTATTACCCTTATCATTTATGGATGGGGGAAGCCAAAAGTAACCAAAATCAACCACCTGGTAGCCATTTCTCAAAGTCCAATGACCCTTAGACCCTGTCGAAATCCTCTGGAGCTTTTGAAAGCCCCAAAAGTGCTAAAATATGGTACAAAACTATCATCCTCCTCTCACCCATGATAGGGCCATAATTTACAACATAGAAGAAAGGGGGAAGACTGCATGAAGCACTTGGGAGCCTTCAAACTACTAAATCCTAGCACCTAGTATTAACTATCGACATTAGTAACCACAAAAGCTAACATGCATGATCAATTGGATAATCTAAATTTCTTGATTTAGGGAGATCTTTTCCACACTAAGAATCCTAGTCTTAGCATGCATAGAATTTTGGGAAGCCAAAACTATTAAAATTTGCATGTTGGAAGCAATCCAATCCTTTTAGAAGCCATCAAACTTCTAGAAGTCACCTAAAATGATTAAAACCACCTCCTCTTAGTTCTCCACACTGAGGGAAATCATATATATGCTAAGCCTCCCATCCTCAAGGTGGATGAAAGGGGGAAAGCCTGAAACCCCTCTCACAGCCTTCAAAACAACCTAATTTTAACCTTAGACACTAATAGCCAATGCCAGCAACCTTGTGGACACTCATGCATAGCCTGATTTGACCATAAAAGCTAAAAATCCCTTCCCCTCAATCTTCCACACTAAGAATGGAAGCCCCAACATGGAAAATCAAGGGGAAGCACAAAAATTACTTAATAACCCTTGAAACAACCAACTATTGACATTAGGTATTAGTAGTTGATTCCAGCAACCTAGAAGCTTGCATGCATAGCTAGAAATGATAGAAAATGGTAAAAATTAGAGTTTCTCAATTCTTCCATGTGAAGAGTCATCTCCTCCACATTGCCCAACATGGAAGAAAAGGGGGGAACTTTTGGGAAACTCCAAAATAGCCTCTAAAGACTTTGAATGGACACTAGAAAAACTTATGTGTGTCCTAGAACCTCATTTACACATCCTCAGATTCTCAAGAATATCAAAATTGATCAAAAGTGACAAAAAGCCTTTATCCCCAATCTTATACATTAATCATGGAAACCCCAGTGTGGAAAAAGGGAGGGGGAGCCCAAAAAACCACTCAAAAACTCTTGAAATGATCTAATTTTAACACTAGGCAACAACAATCAACAATAGAAACCTCAGAGATGTACATGCATGATTAGAAATGATGCAAAAAGTCAAAAATTTGTTTCCCCATAGTCTTCCACATTGAGCATACTATCCTCAGCATGAAAAATAGGGGGGAAGCTCAAAGACCATTTAGAAAATTTATAAACTAGCCAAACTTGAGCTCAAACCCTAGTCCTTGACCCCAACAACCTTGGAAGCATGCATGCATAGTCAATTTAGGCCAAAACTAGATCAAATCTAGGATTTATGGTTCTTCCACACTGGGGATCCCTTTTTCCACATTGAGAACAATATCTCCAACATGGAAACTCAAGGGAGGACTTTTTTAGAGCTCCTAAACACCTTAAAATAACATCAAATGATCTTACATGCACTCTAGAACCCTGTCCACTAGTCATTGAATCCTTCAAACCTTAAGAAATTGATCCCAAATGGCCAAAAAATGGTTCCCTCCCCCCAAGTCTTCTATGCTGAGCTCCCTAGCCTCAACATGGATAAAAGGGGGGAAGCTTAAAAAACACTTAAAAGCACTCAAATCTATCAAAATTTAACATCAAGACATAGCCCTTCACCCTAGCAACTTTAGAGGCTAACATGCATTTCATTGTGACTCAAATTGGCCTAGATTTGGGATTATTTCTTTATTCACATTGGGGAAGGCTCCTTCCATGTTGGGTAGTGTGGAAATAATGGGAGAAAGCTACTTTTCCACTTTTGATTACAAGATGATGCTTCTAGAAGCTAAAGATCTACGTCGGAGAAGCCTAGGACCTCACAGCCTCAAGATTTTGCTTATTTAACTTCATTTCAACCTTCAAAACCCATTCCCCCAAATATTCCACACTAGAGTAACTCCCCTAGTGTGAAAAAAAGTTAGGAAAACCTTAATTACCCTTGAAAGACCTCTAAATATGCTCAAAATCAACCAAAAACTTGCAGAATCAAGGTCTACAGCCTAAGGGCTTGGAAACTTAGTCAGAAGTGCTTCTAAACCACTCTGAATTTGCAAAATAAGTGTCTCCTCATTCTTCCACACAAAGGATACAATGCTCAAAGTAAAAAATGGGAAAAAGTCATTTCAACATGTTTTGACACTCAAAATTAACTCAAACTACCTCAAAATGAAGCCAAAGGATGCACAACTTCTATATGTGGATCTTGGCTACCTATTTGACCATGTTTGATCCTATTTTCGCTTGAATCTTGGTTTTCCATACTAGGCCCTATTTCTTCCATGCTGTCTAGCATGGAAATAGGGGGAAGGCTCTAGAACCTTCCTTTTGACCTTTACCGATCCCAAGAGTGTCCAATTTTGATGGATCTAATCCTATGTTGCCTTGGGAAGGTCCCAAAACCTCAATTTTGGACCTCTGAGAATTCCAAAATCTACATTCCTTGGTTTCCATGCTGAGGGTCCTTGTTTCCACTCTAAACCTAATGTGAAAGCCTTAAAACACTTGAATTTTGGGGTCTAAATAGCCTTGATTGATGTCCAAACTCATACAATAGCCTTGTAGCCTTAAAGCATGGCTTGTTAAGGCCTAAAACTGGAAAAACCTAACCTTTTTTTTATCTATAATGGCCAAATATTACCATAGATTGCCTATTTTACTTGATTCTTACCTTATTACATAGCATTTTAGCTTATTTTTGGACTTGGGTTGCATTGTTCACCTTGTTAACCTTCTATGGCCTTTGTACAACCTTACGTGTTCTTTATTTACCTTTGTTTGGCCTTTGAATGGTATCAAATAGTGGTGTTTGACCTTCTCTAACCACTATTTAACACCATGTGACCATGGCCTGCTAAGGTCTAAAACTAGCATCATAGTCCACCAAGACTCCAAACTAGCATCATGGCCCACTGAGGCCTAAAATTGGAAAAATTGTGGCCTTTGTTGACCATTTTTAACTTTATTTAATATATTTCTTGATGTTTATTTAACCTTTTTGGTCTCTATTTTACTTTGTAAAATTGATCTTATCTCATTGATGATCTTGAATAACCTTGTTTGCATTAGATTTACATGTATTTGCACACTTTTATAGCATTTTTACATTATTTATTCACTTTT
Source organism: Gnetum montanum (assembly GCA_015680685.1). NCBI lineage: Eukaryota > Viridiplantae > Streptophyta > Gnetopsida > Gnetales > Gnetaceae > Gnetum > Gnetum montanum. Next base: position 1,764,680 of record MNCI01017909.1, on the reverse strand, counting down.
ACCTAGGTGCCACTTAATATGCTTTTGGTTGATATGCAGGATCAAAGTATGAGTACTTGGCAACAAATTAGTTTGCCTTTGTGTCTACATGGACCCCACAGTGATGTTGAATGATGTATTGACCTTAATTACTTAGATCTCAAGCCTAAGAGTCTTGTAGATCACATAGCCCTGATAGAAAAACCTCTAGAATGGCCTAAAAACCTAGTCAAAATCCTTGACTTAGAGGTAGGTGACATAACCAAAGACTCTTTACTTGAGGTTCTTGTCATAACACATAATGGTAAGGAGAAAATCCTTAAACTAAGTTCCTCACTAGAGCCTTAATATGCTTAAGACATCACCAAGGTCTTACAAAGCAATGTTAAGACCTTTGCTTGATCATATTGTTAAGGTCCAACACAATAGCATACTAAACCCTAGAATTAGGTCAATTAAGTAAAAAGTGCACAAGATTAGACTTGATTTAGCCTTAGCAGTTGGCAATGAAATCTCAAAGCTCTACCAAACGGTTTTCATTAGGGCTGCTAATTATGTAGAATGAGTGCTCAACATAGTGGTAGTCCCTATGAAAAATGGGATTATCATATTTTCATTAATTTCCAAGACCTAAATAAAGTAACTATCAAAGATTACTACCTTTTACCTAGTATTGATCAACTTATCCATACTACGACCAGACATGCCTTGTTATCCTTGATGGATGGATTCTCAGGATATAACTAGATTAGGATCAATTGAAAGCATCAACTTAGCATAACCTTCATGACCCCTTGGGGTACCTTTTATTATACCATGATGCCCTTTGGCCTTAAGAATGCCAAAGCAACCTATCAATGAGCCATGACCTATATATCTAGCAATTACATGTTAAGTTTGCTCAATGATTATGTAGATGATATTGCAATTAAGTCCAAAGTGGCTAACAATCATGCTAATGACCTAGACCTTGTGCTTAAATGATGCTTGAAGTATGAGACTAGGCTCAATCCTAAGAAATGTGTCTTTAGTGTCAAGACCAGTAACATGCTTGGCTTTGTAGTCTTTGAAGTAGGGATACATGTTAATCCTGATAAGGTTAAGGTCATATCTAAATTAGCAATGTCCATCAAACTTAAGGAGCTTCGAGGATTACAAGGTAGATTGCAATTTATTTGTAAGTTTATCACTAGGCTTATGGATAAGTTATAGCCCATGAAATACTTTCTTAAGAAAGGAGTTCACTATGAATGGATTGCTCAATGCCAAGAGGGCTTTGAAAACCTTAAGCAAGAATTAACAAAACTACCAATAGTCTATCCTTTGTAAGAGGGTAAATCATTTTACATTTACCTTGCCATCTCTGATACATCCATGACCTCCCTCCTCTATCAAAAACATGATGAAAAAGCAGAAATTCCTATATACTACCTTAGTCATGCATTAGGTTCCCATGAGGCTCGATACACTAAAGTGGAGAAATACTATCTAGCACTAGTCTTCTCCTTGAAGAAGTGAGGACACTACCTATTCAAAATCCAAGTGGGGTCATAATGACCAACATCTATGAAACTAGCCGTATAGCCTAATGGAAAGCCATAATCGTAGAATTTGATCTTCATTATGTCTCTTAATCCTCAATGAAGGGTCAAGCTATAGTTGTACAACTTACGGTTTCACCTATTAATGACCAAGTATCCATAGATCCTGAATTCCTTGATGAACATATTAACAGAGTTAGCCAAGTACCCAAGGGTTATGAGGTAGTCATGCACTTTGACGGAGCTTCAACCATCCATGGGGCCAATGCCGCAACCATCATAACATTTCCATCTAGTGAAATCCATCCCTTTGCCTATCATTTTGAGTTCCCACATGCCAATAACATAGTGGAGTATGATGGTTTGATCAGAGGGATGATGGCACCTCATGACCTAGGAATTAGATGCTTAATGATCAGAGGAAATTTACAACTCATGGTTAAGCAAGTAACCGAAGTCTACGCATGTAAGGCTAAACACTTACAACCTTATTGTGACCTAAGAAATCAATTGTTACAACAATTAATAGATATTGATATCCAACACATACCTTGAAATAAGAATGCCATAGTTGATTCAATTACAACATTAGCACTTATTATGATGCTAGATGTGTTTAGAAAGTTGCCCACTTTAACAATGGACTATGCTACTCCCATCACATAGGACACTAAGGATACCTTTATGGTTATCATTCATACTACTCCTACTAAGGAGTGGTATGATGATATCAAATTTTACCTTATGCATGGTGAATCCTCACAAGGCCTAACTACTGGCTCAAAAGGATGTTGTACATAAGTGATCGAAGCAATATGTCATCGTAGGTAATAACACATTATGTCAATGATCCTATAAAGACATACTTCTAAAGTTCTTAGGTAAAACCAAAGCCAAAAAATTCCTAGAGAAGGTTCACAAGGATGTTTGTGGAGGACATATAGGACCAAGAGCTATGACCACTAAGATTAGATAGTTAGGCTACTATTGGACCCATATATAAAATGACTACCTGTAGAAGGTTAAGTGTTGTGACATATGCCAATGATATAGAAACCTTAAACATGTATCCCTGACTAGCATACACACCACTTAGATAACATGGCTAATTGAATGTGAGGGGTTGGATATCATTGGGCCCATAATGCCTAAGTCTTCCGTAGGGCATAGCTTCATCATAACCACAACCAAATACTTTACAAAGTGGGTTGAGGCTATTCCCTTGAGGAAAACTACATCTGAGAAAGTTTGCAAATTCATCCTAGATAACATTGTAGCCCATTTTGGCATATGCATGACCATAGTTATAGATAATGGACCATAATTTAGTAGTCGTGAAATGAAAGATTTCTATCACAACCTAGGTATCAATCATTCTTTCTCATCACCCTATTACCCTCAAGCCAATGGATAAGTAGAAGTAAGCAATAAGGCCATCATCAACTTACTCAAAAAGATGTTCAACTATCACAAACACAAGTGGCATGAGTGGCTTGTCAATGCACTATAGGCATACAGAACAACCTATCCCATAGCAACTAGTATGACCCCTTATAGCTTGATTTATGGTTCTAAAGTTGTTTTACCTATTGAATTGCATCTGACATCGCTCTAAGTAGCCTTGACTAAATTCATCAACAATGAGCATAACAAAGAGTTGTGAACAATGATCCTAAACTAAGTGGAGGAGCAACATATGCAAGTGCTTGCTCACATCAAACACTATCAAGAGAGGCAAAAGAAATAGCATCATCATAACTTGGCCATGCTTAAGATCAAAGAAGGTGACTTGGTCCTCAAAGCCATTCTTGAGCATGCAGACAAGTTCTTAGCTAATTGGGAAGGATCCTTCCTTATCACCAGAGCCTATGGGAACATTGCATTCAGATTGGCAAACATGGATGGAAATGAGTTGATCAATTTGGTCAATAATTTCTATCTAAAGTGATACTACATTTATTTGACAATCATCAACAAGCAAGCCTACTTTCAACGATCCACTATGACCTTAAACTATCAACAAGGCCTGCCAGGCCCTTAAACTAGTACCATGATCCACCATGGCCTTAAAATAGCAACTTTGATAACCTAGATAGCTTGATTCTCATGTGGCATATATGCATTATAGCACTATAATATGCAATGATGTTTTGTATTCTTTGTCAGTGCCTCTCGAGTCAATCCTCCAAACACCAACAAAGAGGGTCCATTGAAACACCATAAAAATTTGCATGTTATAGACAATTTTCATCATGTAGATTTCATCCCATGAAGCTAGAGGTAAAACTCATTATAAATGTGAAGATTATAAGCCACAGTGGGAAATTTTACATACTTAATACTTTTGGAGCTAAAAATGCCTCATAAGTGGTCAAAGTCTCATTCCCCAAGTGAAAAAAGTTACTTAGTCTCTATATTTGAGCTTGGGGGGTCAAATTACCTTTTGGAATGTCAAAAAAGGTAATTTAATGGGTTTTATGAGGGGTATATACTTTTCTACACTAGAAACACATGCAAGGAGGTAAATCTCACCTACCCCTAGCATGGAAGGATCAGGGTTTTGAAAAGTTTTTCCTTTTAGTGTGGAGACTACATGCATAGCTTGAAAACCTTCCCCCCTTAGCATGGAAGTTTTCCCCTAGCATGGAGTCTTCATCCCCAGCGCTGAAAATTGCATCCCCCCAGCATGGAAGCCACAAAAGCCAAAATTCATCATGACATGCACTTGAATGTTGACCAACCACTTCAGCAAGCATGGTGAAGAGCTCAACATGGAAGATTCATCTCTAGCATGAAAGGTGTGCCCTAGTTACTATTTATAGTAAATGGAATGGCCATGGGGGAAGGCTCTTATTATGTATAGTAAACCCTCAAATTTGGACATTCATCTTACTTGAACAAGGAAAAAATTAGTAGTCATTTTATAGCCAATTTGCAACCATTTTATAGCCAAATCATAGTCATTTTGGAGTTCCATTCATGGTCCAAGACTTATAAAAACTAGCCTCAAACATCATTTATAGGTTCAAAAATTTTTACACAAGCAAAGATTTTCAGTTCATTACCTAAAAAAAAATTTTCTACAATTCCACACTTGGGCATTCTTGAGCACTCAAGAGTTCTTGCAATCTCCCATGTTTTCATTCTCTTGAACCCCAATGTGAAAGCATTATAGCCTTAATACTTATCAATTTTGGGTGCCAATGCTACATTTTTGAGATCCCCAATCCCCAATGTGAAGTACTTTGGCCACCAAATTTCCAATTTTCTCATCCCTCAACAATGACCAACATTGCAAATCTAAGATTGTAACATTGGAGGTCCAATAGCATCGAGAGTGGCAAGACATCCAAATCATGGATTTGACTACATCGACTTTAACAAACCCTGAACCCTCATCCAAGTGAACCCTCGTATTATCCATGAAACACTGTGAAAATTACGAGTCGGCCTCAGGCAAAGATTCACAATTCAAGCGAGAGTGCGCATCAACTTTGTTCAAGGACAAGTTTACGCTCTATTACGTGCGGCAGCGTAATGAGCGTAATAAGCTCCAAAATAGTCGAAGGTAGAGTCTAGAGAAGCACAACAGTTCGACACTTTGTCTCGTGGCGCATGAATAACTTGTCTTTACGCTCGTTACGCGGCGGTGCGTATCATTGCGTATTTCATCACTAAGGCTAGACATTATTTACGCTTCGTTACGCACGGCTGCGTAGTAAGCGTAAATTAGACATTGTTTACGCTTCGTTACGCGCAACTGCGTAGTGAGCGTAAGACAATTTTGAGCTTATTGTTTTTATACCAGATAACGCTCATACACGCAACACAATGCGAATGAGTGTAATATAGCCTGAAAGCAATTGAAGCATGCTCAACATGTACCTGCTCTTCACACACACAACACGCAAACGAGCGTGTTGTGCGTAGTCACAGTCTAACTTAAAATGGTCATGTTAACGGAACCCGAAACATCCAGGACCCACGTCATCAGGGTTGCGCCTCTTCCACGGAGCGTTGCGGCCTATAAATACCTCAGTTGACAAAGATACAAAGGGGGGACAAATCAGAGAAGCAGAGGCATTTTTCTGAGCACCAGAGCATTTATCATTGTTAAAGGCAGGAAATCAAAAGGTCAAGAGCATTTTCTGAGCAAGGAAGCACTTATCACCTTAAGCGGAGAAACAAAGAGCAACCTTTTGGCAACTGCCAACAGCACCATCCTTCAGCAAGAACATAGCACAGTGCGCTTGAGCCTTAGCAACAAGAGAGATCATTCCTTTGGGGAAGATACGACTTTCTCCATTAGCGATTGCTGCCCTGAGCAGAACCTACTCGAAGCAAAAAAAGCAGAACAAGGATTGTGAGACCGTCTCGCCCAGTTCGCAGGCTCTACCGGTCAGAAACAGTTGATCTGCAGACCTCAGAGCTTGACCATCCTTGCATCCCAGCTTTGGACTACGAGGTAGATCGGACTTCTATCTGGACAGTTTCCTTGTTGTTTTGTGCTCATTTTTTGCATCAAGTTATTGGGGATCTCTCCCATTGTAACGTGACATACAAATCATACATTCTTTCAAAAATCGAAACATAGATCTTTGAAAATCTATGTTTTCGGCATGTTTGACGTTATCATCGTAGTGATCCATCCACGTCGTTTTCCTCCCATTCCAAGATCCCTCGAATCAAATCGAAACACACAAAGATCCGTAATCTTCATCGTTTTACTGACCCATAAGTCCCTGTCTGATCGACAAGACCGTTCAGGGTGCCGCAGATTCGCNGGAAGTCTACGGTCAATCGCGTGGTATAGATCGGTCGCAAGGATGATTTCTTTGAAATCCTACAGGGTAGAAAGCCTTTTTTGTGCTTTTTGTTGCCAGCCATTTTCTTTTAGATCCGATTACTAGTTACTCTCGATTTCATTAATCAATGGATTCCTTTTACTCAAACACAACTGCCCTGGTCCCTACCGATCTGGGTGTCACACCTATCAATCCTACGGTGGTCACAGGACCAGCTCCTGGCGCTACGGGACCTCAGGGACCATTGCACCATTCATTGAGGCTTCAGGGAAAAGAGCCTATCTTCACGGTTATAACCCCTGAAGAATACGACTTCATATGCCTTAAGATCCAGGCGAAGCTGGCTCTCAGCCGAGCCGAGCTTGAAGCGAAACGAAACTTTGAGGTGCTCCACCGAGGGGGCTATGATTTTAAGCCAACAGCATACGACATAATCCCCTTGACCGAACACCAACATGAACTTATCATGCAGTTGGTCATGGCCAAAGGTTAGGCTTCACAAGCTATGGTGGAGCCCCAGGATGGGGAAGAGGAAGAGGACGAATTCGTGGCCCTGTCAGAACATTCGTTTCATACTCTAACGCCCCACACGTACGTAAATCCGTTGTTTCCTTTCAATGGAGAGGTAGCCTCTCTTGACCTAGCCGTGACCGCGCAGACGCACATTCCTGTCCTTCCGCAGGCCACCGCACAGCCGTCCGGGTTGCAAGTACAAATGCCTCAGAATAACGTGGGGGCACGTCCGTCACCACAGGTACTTAGTATCCCAACGGTGATCCTGGCGACCACCGTGCCCCATTTCATCCCACAGATACAACCCCATAACGTATCTGTAACACACCCGGCTCAGACCATGTCGCTTCCGCATCCGTAAACTCAGTAAATCCCTGCAACCGTTCAGCCACAAACATATGTCCAACAGCCCACCGCAGGTCAATGGGCCAACCCGGCGGTGCAACATACTCAGTCTGTGGCGTATGGCGTGCAGCCCCCAGTGGCACCTGTAGCGCAAGTTCCACAGAGGATCCTGCAGTATACCTATCCCTATCTTATGCAGCAGGCGACTGTCAACCCCTCTGCGCAAGCCAGCGGGTGGTGGTCTTCGCAGGCTCCCTTGCCTGCTGGGATCCCTGCCCCACAAGCAGCCAGTCAACCCATTTCATCATTTCCGTTCCCTCGCACCGCCCTCCCAGTCCAACCTCCTGTGCCTGCCGCACAGACAGCTCCATCAACGGGTCTAGACCAAGCCTTCTAGCTTATACAGACCCTCACCAAGGAGGTCCGACGCCTCAAAGCCACTGGATCTGATGTTATTCAGATCATGGACTTTTATCAGGATGATCCGATTAGTCCAGTGGTGCCAATGCTGTCACTGCCACCAGGGATGTCCCTCCCTCATTTCACCAAGTACAATGGGGAGGGGCATCCCAACGCTCACTTAGTCACCTTTTGATCTGAATCCTTGTTGCTTCAACAGTGGCCACATATGGTTATCAGAGTTTTTGCGATGTCATTAACAGGAAAAGCTTTGGACTGGTACCGAGCCCTCCCACGCTCTTCCATCTCAACCTTGGAAGAGCTGCTGACTCAGTTTGTGACCCGCTTCAAATACAACCTAAAGCCAGAAGTCACACTGGATCAGCTCATGGGGGTGAAACAAGACCCGCTCGAGCCCGTCCAAAAGTTTATACAGCGCTTGAATGCCACTTTGAACGAGATCCGTGAGCCGATCGCGGACTCACATATGCTGGCTATGTTCAAGGGAGCAGTCAATGACTTCATTAAGTCAAAGCTGTACTACCTTTCCCCAAGTAATTTACATTAGGCCTTCGCACAAGTTAGGAGCATCCAAAATGCTGCGGAGGCCAGCAAAGACCCGGCGTATGTCGCCTACAGGAACACACACAACAAGGCCAAAGACAAGGGTAAGGCGACAACGATGGTAGCGCTGACTGAAAGCGTAAAGAACAAGAACAAGAAAGCACCCACAACAGCACCTCCCAAGGCCACGGCTGGTGCTAGCACCAGCCAAGCCACAACTACCCCTGAAGGCCCCCCCCCCCCACCCAAAGCCAAATTTTGAGCGAAAAGATCATTCAAAATATGCGGCTTTACCTATAAAGCATTCCAAATTGCTGAAACAACTGTTAGCGGCAGGACACATTCAACCTAAGAAGGTGTCCGAGGAAGCTCTGAAGCGTCATAGACGTCACTGTGAATTACTGAAAGACCCTTCTTTAGCCTTACCTAACGAACCAGCAGTCCCGAGATCTTTCAGGCTAGACTGTTTCTATGACTACCACCAGATGTGTGGTCACGACACAGATTACTGCTGGGCGTTAAAGGATGACATTCAACGCATGATCGACGAAGGTCATCTAAAATTAGACAGCAGTAACTCGACGCGTCCGAAAAACCAAACACTGCATGTATATAAGGACCCATTGAACGCAAACTACGATCCTTATACAATCACTGTGGTGAGTACGGACGGTGAGCGTAAGGGACTGCCAAAATAGCCTTTTGTTTTGCGTGTACCCGCCAGCTCACCAAGGGGGCCAACTACTTCATCGGCAGCCAGTGGGGTCTCACAGCCACCTTTCATCATACGGGCACCTTCCCAGGTACGCCCTCAGTCATGCGGCAGCACTCAAGCCGTGGCTCCGTCCGCGCCCACGCCTAGAACGCCCTTCATTATCAGGGCGCCAGAACCACGGCCTGCTCCTCTCAAGCAAGGGCAGACCTTCGATCAAAATAACCAGTCATCGCCTCCTAAGCGAAAGGAGGAGGACACTACAATTAATGCAACAAAAGACCACCTTACGCTCGGCTTCCCTGAGCCCAGGCCCCTAGCCTCTGTGCCTTTGTCTATGCCTCAGAAGCAGACTAAAGGTACAGAAACGCAGCCACCTTCTCTTGGCAGGAAAAAGAACAACCCTCCCACTGACATCGCTCTGCCTCGAGAGATCCGTCTCTTAGGCCGAATGGAGAAGGACAAGGGGGATAAACAACCCGGCCGAGAGAAGGACCTCCTTGATGCATTCACGCAAGTCAAACAAGCTCTTAAGCAAAAGAACACAACGCTGAGCCTGTACGACTTACTGATGATGTCTCGAGAACACCGTGAGGCTATGGCACGCATGCTGACATCCATATCAGTGGATGGCAATCTACCAGCAGAAGAGGAAGCGATACACGCTGTCATGTTTTCTTCCGAAGCTGAACAACCCAAGCCTACCTCGCTGACCTTTCTTGACGAGTCTGTCAAAGATGACCCGGAGAAAGGTCAAGTAACGACTGAGCCTATGTTCATTACCATTCGGGTCGGCCAGTACCGGATCCGGAGGGTGCATGTGGATGATGGAGCAGCTGCTAATGTCATTTCTTATTCCATAGTGGATAGGCTGGGCTTGGTCGACCAGATCACTCCCACGACGACAGCCTGCGTAAAATCGTTCAACGGAGCATGGGTTCAAGTCAAGGGAATGGTGCGTATTGAGTTTGTGGTGGGGGATCAATTCCCAACCGAAGCCACATTCTTAGTCGTCGAGGAGATGCCTAGTTTCAACTTGATCTTAGGGAGGTCGTGGTTAGCCCAGCTGAGGGCAGTTTCATCGCCGATACACCAAGAGATACACCTGCCCTACGCCGGGGGGAGGTCATCATACGCGGCGACGAGGTCACCCCCAGGACTGTCAATAACATTGAAGAGGAACGGGGTTCGGAGATTGAAACAACTAACGATCATTCCCATCTCCAAGCCCCTAAACAAATCGACAACAATGACGACGGTCTAACCTGGGCCAACCTGCCATTTCTGGATGACAGCATAGAGGAGTCAAACCACAAGCCTCCTCGCCCTTACGCAGCGCTTAACGTAAAAACCGTTAGGAGACAATTGCGTATCGACAGTTGAACAATGGTCTTCTACGTGTACCGCCATTCTCTTGTAAGTTAGCGCACTCCCCATTTAACAGCTTCTTTTGTTTCAACATACTTTTACGCTATATTTGCTTTCCGTGTTTACGCTTTGCATTTTTTGCGTGTTTTATCGTACCCGCGTTAGTTACGCTTTCGCATTACTTCACGCATTTATATAGGATTACATTTTTGTTACAATTTACGTAGTCTACCCGCAACGGCCTTAAACTAGTTATACAAAATCAACCTCTTCATACTGTTATACATAGTTATGCAATCGGCCCGCAACGGCCTTAAACTAGTTATCCGAAGTTATCTACTATCATTATCTACGCTTGCTATACAATACGCAACAGGCCCGCAATGGCCTTAAACTAGTAACGCAGTATTGCATACTAGAACCGTTTATGCTGGAATACGCAACAGGCCTGCAACGGCTTTAAACTAGTTATTACGTCCCATTAGTATCACTTAGACAGAATCCTTAACGTATATTTTCACGCTGATGCAGACAAAAGCATAAAAATTCAAACAACAAACTAATTAACATTTCAAATATCCATTAGACTTTATAACAATTCGTCAACAGTCATTCAGAACAATACCCGACCTTGCATCAATAAAATTTTGCGTAAATAATAATTACGCATTCCCTCTGCTACCACTGTCACCGGTATCTCTTAACTTGGGATCTAGCCCCAAAAGGTCGTCCTCCAGTGGGCCATCATTTCTTGAAATTATGCCTTCACGAAAGATTGCCCCTTCATGAGGCTCTCATTCCAGCAGTGGCTTCATAGTTGAACGCTCTTCATCGTTGTGTTCCTCCTCTGCTTCCTTTGTTTCCTCTCCTGGCCCCTCAGCTGGCGTATTTTCCCTATCTTCTTCCGGTACCTAAACCCAAATAACATCAAAAAAATTAGAATAGAAAACACAAGCCAAAGAACTCTTCGACTAAGTCATACATAAACTTACTCGCGACGGCCCAACTTCCGTAACGAAGGGAAGCTTGTCTAGGCCAGCCCACAGGCACTACATAATCTCATCCTCTGTCAGGTCTGGCCACACATCTTCGCCCAACGCAGCTCCAGCTTTCACCTTCCCCTTCTCCACACTATTACAGCGGGGTGGATCCGGGAAGAAGGTAGGGATTGTAGCCTGATTTCCAGGGAAAACCATTGCCCTCTCCGGGGACACAGTTACGGTCACCTGCTCTTCGAACTTCTTGAAAGCTTCAGACGCTCCGATGGTGTCCATGAAAACCTCCAGGGATTGAGCTTTGACAAAGGAATCGCGGTAGTGCTTTTGATAAGCGGCGCTTTCCCTTTTATATAGGTGCTTGTGGTCCTTCTCTTTCTACCCCCACTCCTGTACGCTGGTGCAGTAGTCCCTCTAGTCTCAGCTTTTCTAAGCTAGGAGTTCAATTTGCATCCTCTGCTCTACTAACGCCCGACTGGTCTGTACGCTGTTCTTGATAGCTGTCCAATAACAGGAGTGATCGATAACAGCGGTACGCCAGTCCTCATCCCCCGTCACTCAAGCCTGTAGGAATTCGTATCGTGACCTTAGGTCCCCGACTTCTTTGGTCAAGGACTCAACCCTCTGCTCCGACTGCTGTAGCCTTTTCCATAGGCTTTCATTAACGCCCCTACTTTCCCATACGGAGCACGTCGAGCATAACGCACATTTACGCATTTCCTCATAAATGTGACGTGGCATGACCGCCCCATCAGATGGGGGCTCCGCTGTGTCCAAATCAATTGGCTCCGCGGGATCCCATCGGAGGTGAGCTCCTAACAGAAAACATCATCAATATGGATGACACATTACTAAAACATTATGTCATAAACTCATTGCGGCTATAACATACCAGCGCCAGGTTCGACGTGCTCCAAACACTCGATCATGTCATTAACGACGCCTTCCATGAAGGAAAATTTATCGGGGAAGTCTCTCCACATTTTGCTCACAATAGCAGACGTAGATGCATCTTCTTGCCCTGTAGCCTAATTTGGTTAGACACTCCATCTATTAACAAGGTCCTGCAAATATGCTAACGCATTCATTACCTCTGCCGGTGACAGTGGCGATTTCATCAACATCTTCCGTATCCCTTTCCCTTTCACGCACTGGAGTCTGTGCGTCACTGGTTCCAGTAGTTAGGACCTCCTCACGCACTGGAACCTGCACATGGCTCACATTAACAGCTGGGGCCTCTTCTTCCAAAATTGAGGTCCCCTCCCCATGGCTTAGTATCATCGCCCCTGTCTCAGGGGTCAATTGCCCTGTCATTTTTACTGTTACACCATCACATGTTAGCATATAATGCTAGACTATCTAAATAAAACATTGCGTACTACAATCCTTTCACACTTACCAGGCGGAAGCTTATTCCGCTGAACCTCAACCGCAACAGTTTAGCTTGTGTTACCCCTAGGGGCCTCGGCTAGACGGAGCCTCTTGCGCCGAGCTGCTGGTTCCACAATTTCTTCCACCACGCGTTTCCCTCGCGAGGCGTCGCCGGTGTAGGTAGGCATTATCCCACCCACGCTGTCGAGACCTCGCACTTGGGGTGCCGCCAAGCCTTTAGTCGTTACAGACAATGACTCCCCGATTCCTTCCAGCGGATCCTGCCCACAAGTAGTGCTGAGAATGTGGGCAATCCAAGGTCTGGACAGCTGGTCTTGGTCTTGCTGTCCCCAGACCCCATTCCTCTAGATGACCAGAAACTCAACAAACCGTCGGAGGCAAGCTATGAAAAAGACGTAATGCACATTAAAGCGGGACTCAAGCTTCTTGCGAAGCTTGACCATTTCGCTGCGCAGTCCCTTGGCCAAATGGTTTGCCCAATCGAACCGGGTTCCCTCCTCCAGAACCTCTCACATAATGTGGGTCTGTTCTACAGAAAAGAACTTCGCCTGCGAGAGGGTTTTGGGGAAAGTTCGGGCCCGGAAAAGGGGATACATTGTCTTGGCAGCGCCCATCTCGAATTTGTCACAAGGAAACCCTTTGGTCTCTTTTGGGATCCTCACCCACTCCTTCAGACACTCCTGGAATCTAGTGCTCCTCTTGGTCTTTGCCTTTACGGGTAGGCCATTCGAGGGGACGCCAAACAAGTCCGCGAAGAGCTAAGTGTCGATATTGAAACTTACGCGCACGTTATGCACGTGCGTGCAAAAACGCTTTGCCTTCTCGCTGAAGGAGTTGACCAAAGCTATCATTTCACTGGCGGGAACATCAGGGGTCGTAACCAAAAATAGGTGCATTAGCCCTCCTGCCTGGATCTTGGCGGTCACCGTGACTGGGGCCGCTGAGTGGCCGAGCCAGCGTTGTCCGTCCTTAATATTGCCATAACGGAAGAGGACATCCCTCGCCTCGCGGCCGGAAATCGTAAGGGTAATCTCCTGGGATTCCCTGACTGAAAAATATAAAACACAAGTCAAATAAAAATGCTTTACGTAATGTCCACAACTCACAACTACACGCATAACATTAGAACACGTAGCGGCCCTTACCAGGTCCGAAGGGCAAAGGGAATGGCGGTAGGTCCCTCTGCACGTCCTCAACCGTAAGGGGCGAATCTAAGGTCCCGTCATCATGCAGCCACCCGAGTTCCTGGAAATTCTTAAAAGGATGCTCGTAGCGAGTGTGATACTCATGCATCTCATGGCCAATTTGCCCTATAACACCGGCACGCACGTTGTTAGTTGCGGTAAACGCCATTATTGCCGTTTCGGCCCAGGCCAACGCATCACCATCTCCGATTAACCTGTTATCATGAATGAAAAACCTGTACCATACAACATAGGCTTAACTTACACTTTGCACATAGACTTCTCCTACACTTCACATCGATAACAAACATTATAACAGTAACAAAGACAATACATTTGGCAGAATCGGCTTACCCGCCCGCGTAGTACACCGTGCCTTATGGGTTCTGGAAGTAGGTCGAGACATGGTGAGCCACGAACAACGTGTTATATGCATGATAACAACTGAAATGGGCCATCTCCCAGATCCAGCGTAAATTCCTCAGGCCTTGGGCACTGAGCGCTTGGTCCTCAGGATGACTCGTATCGATGGCCCCGTCTGTCAAGTAAGCCAAAATCCCCTCTGCAGACCCCGCCAGTAGGTGTTCTAAAATGGCACCGGAAACATCGCCGGGCACATTAGATGACACAATGATACTGAAGTTGCGCAATAAGAACTGCAGAAACTCCAGCGCCCCATTTCAGAACCAGATGCCCTTCCCTTGCACTTGCGTGTGCAGAGGAGGGACATTGGGGACGATGGGGTTTACCCAACACAAAACCCCAATGATGTCTAACACAATCAGAGTAGGCTTCAGAACGACACTGTACAAAAAACACGCTACATAAATCAACACCTAGATTTACAGTTGCATCATTAATACAGAAACGCTACACATCATGCTTAGCTATCTATGTGGAAATCGCCCAAACCCTTGCAACAGCGCAAGGTCCGTCTCTGACAACGGCGATAAACGCAACCATGCCAAACCCTCGCTGTAACGCAAGGTCCATAACCCAAAACCCTCATTTACACGAAGAACGCTGTATAGCACAAACGCTAAAATAGCATGAGCATGCAAAGAATGACCTATCGGTTCAAAGGTGTCAGGTCACGCACTTCAACCACGGCCTGTCGAACACGCTCCAAGTTCTCCTGTACCTCGTCAATTTTAGCCAATTTAGTGTTCTTCCTCTTCGTCTTAGGTGCCATTATCATAGCTTCAACACTTGCACAACTTTGCACCTTCAAATCTTCTGCTCTTCTTGCTCTTGCTAGATAATACCTGCGAATTTGAACTCACAATAGCCAACAGTCCGTTCTAACCAAAAAACTGCCTATTTGTATGCGAGAATCACCGACTTGATATCCGATTTCAGCGGGACTTTTCTAAAACGGAACCCGAAAATCAAGATATTAATGCGGTTGATATCGCATGCACCGCTATTCGAAATGACGTTAAACTACCATATCTTATCGCCTCGTAATCGAGTAGCATTGATTACAACTTCATTACAAAATTCAAAAATCTGTTAGCTTTCCACGTTTGCTAGTCATCACGTCATGTTCTTCCTAACCATTTACGCACTTTGCGGTTTTGCAGGACAAACAAATGGATGCAACACTATCAACACCTTTAACCCTGACTGGCCCATACGGAAAGGTAGTTAGGCAATTCGATCCCGCGTTTATAGACGTTAACCTCCCCTTAGAAGACGTAACTATAGCTGCGTCGGAGATGTCCCCATGAATTGCCAGAACAGTTGACGCACACGCTAGACCTAGAAGCTGGGGACATAACCGAAGACCCCCTTG
Source organism: Gnetum montanum (assembly GCA_015680685.1). NCBI lineage: Eukaryota > Viridiplantae > Streptophyta > Gnetopsida > Gnetales > Gnetaceae > Gnetum > Gnetum montanum. The sequence continues at coordinate 1,749,088 of MNCI01017909.1, read as the reverse complement.
ATGAGGTCTCTATCGTTACGCATAGGGGCTAAGCTAAAACACTTAAAGTCAGTTCCTTGTTAGAACGAGAAACGCACGATGTCGTAACATAGGTCCTGCAAGACAACATCACTGTCTTCGCATGGTCATACGAGGATATGCCTGGACTAGATCCCAGGCTAATCCAACATAACATTATCTTAGACCCATAGATCAAAGTAGTTAGGCAAAAAGCACGCAAAATCAAGCCAGAGATCGCGCTAGCCGTGCGTGATGAAATCACCAAGCTATACCAGGCTGGTTTCATTCGTGCAGTCGATTACTCGGACTGGGTATCCAATATTGTAGTCATCCCAAAGAAGACCGGGAGTATACACATTTGCATAGACTTCCGGGATTTGAACAAGGCCACAATCAAAGATAATTTCCCGCTCCCGGGTATCGATCAACTAGTCGATACAACAACTGGGCATGCACTCCTCTCATTCATGGATAGCTTCTCTAGTTATAACCAGATCCGCATAAACCCAGAACATCAATTAACTATGACATTCATGACACCCTGGGGTACCTTTTGTTATACTATGATGTCATTTGGTTTGAAGAACGCCGAAGCCACGTATCAACGAGCCATGACGTACATCTTTAGCGACTATCTCTTAGAGAGGCTGAATGATTATGTAGACGATATAGCTGTGAAGTCTTTAAAGTCTGAGGATCATTCAGGAGATCTGGAGTTAGTCCTTAAAAGATGCTCCAAATACGAGCTCCGGCTTAACCCGAAGAAGTGCGTATTCGGAGTCAAAATCGGACGCATGTTGGGGTTTGTGGTATCGAAAACCGGCATACGAGTTGACCCTGATAAGGTCAAAGCCATTGTCGAGTTAACGCCTCCGACAGACCTCAAGCAATTACGCGGGTTACAGGGATGCTTGTAGTTCATACGCCGATTCATCTCGAGATTAACCGACAAGCTGCACCCTATGAAACATTTGCTAAAGAAGGGGGTTAACTTCGAATGGACGGAGGATTGCCAACGTGCGTTTGATAGCATTAAACAGGAACTCCAACATTTACCTATGGTTTTCCCGCCACAAAGGGACTCACCATTTTACATTTACCTTGCAACTTCGGACGTAGCATTAGTAGCATTGCTTTGTCAAAGGAGGAACGATGGGTCTGAAGTGCCTATCTACTACCTGAGCCATGCTTTATACGCGTACGAAACGAGGTATAACGAAGTGGAGCGTAATTGCCTAGCATTAGTTTTACGCTTAAGAAATGTAGACATTACCTTTTCCGTAGCCAGGTTAACATTATTTGCAAAAATAACATCCTTAGGACCATCACGCATAATTTGTATGAAAGCAGTAGGATCGCTCACTGGAAAGCTATCACCGTAGAATTTGATCTGCACTATGTTGGCCAATCTTCTACGAAGGGTCAAGCAATAGCTGACCAGTTAGTAACATCACCGGTTAACAACCAAGCAACTATAGAGCCAGAGTTCCCTGACGAACATGTACATAGTCTAAGCCCTGTCTTAACAGACCTCGAAGCAACGTTGTACTTCGATGGAGCTTCAACTGCTAGAGGTGGCAGTGCTGCCACTGTTATTATGCTATCGCCTGAGGATGTGCGTCTACACGCTTACCGCTTGACATTCCCTTGTACGAACAACGTGGCAGAGTACGAGGGGCTCCTCAGGGGATTACTAACTGCCAGTGAACTCGATGTTCAACACCTGGCGATTAGGGACGATTCGATGCTTGTCATAAATCAAATCACTGGAGTCTACGCCTGCAAAGCTGTACATTTGCAGCCCTACTGCGATCAAGCTAAAGATCTTCTGAGGCGATTTATGACCTTCGACGCCCAACACGTCCCACGCACTGACAACATGCTGGCCGACGCACTGGCCACCCTGGCTTTACACATGCCTTCACACTTGTTTAACACTTACCCTGCATTAATTACAGACTGCGCAAATCCTATCATTCAAGTGGTGCAAATCTCCTCTCTGCTCGAGGAAAGCACACCTGAATGGTACGACAATATTAAAACTTATCTTTTACAGGGCGAGCTACCGTCTACATTAACACGCGCACAGAAAGACGCAATCCACAAGCGGGCTAGGCAATACATCATCATCGAAGACAGCACTCTCTGTAGACGCTCCTTTGATGGCATGTTGCTTACCTGCGTTGACAAAGACTAAGCGCAACACATAGTCGGCAAACTTCAGGAGGGACTGTGCGGTGGCCACGTAGCACCACGGGCTATGGCCCTAAAAATCTGTCGCTTAGGATACTACTGGCCATGCATGGAAAAAGACTGTCTGACAAAGGTTAAAACTTATGACACGTGTCAGCGCCATGCAAATCTCATCCACGTGTCACCCACAGAATTGCATACAATGTAGATAACATGGCCATTTCAACGATGGGGATTGGACATCATAGGACCCATCACGCCAAAATCTTCTGTAGGGCATAGCTTCATTATTACCGCTACTGAGTATTTTACGAAGTGGGTAGAAGCTGTCCCCCTGCGGAAAATCACATCCCAACAGGTCTGCCATTTTATCTTGGACAATATAGTAACCAGATTTGGTCTCCCAATGACTATTGTGATTGACAATGGGCCACAGTTTAGTAGCGTGGACACCAAATCCTTCTGTGATAACCTAGGCATTAGACAGTCTTTTTCCTCCCCCTATTACCCGCAGGTAAATGGTCAAGCTGAAGCATCAAACAAAATAGTCATCAATCTGCTCAAGAAAATGCTCGATAGTAACAAGAGACGGTGGCATGATAAAATCCTCTATGTGCTATGGGCGTACCGTACTACATGTAGGACAGCTACAGGTAGTACGCCCTATAGCCTGGTTTACGGATCTGAAGCAGTGCTACCTCTCGAATTGCAAATTCCTTCTCTGAGAATGGTCCTCTCCACCATTATAAATGAGGTTCAACACACCGAGGCTCGGATAATGGATTTGGATTCAATAGAAGAGAAGCGGATACAGGCTCTTGATATGATTGAGAAATATCAAGATAAACAGAGACAGAAGCATCATCACAACCTTCAGCAGCGTCCGATCAAAAAAGAAGACCTAGTCCTCAAAGCCGTGCACGAGCCGGCAGGCAAATTCTCGGCGAATTGGGAAGGTCCTTTCTCGGTGGTCGACGCATATGGCAACGGAGCTTTCAGACTAGTAGACATCAACGGCAATGAACTACCGAACCCTATAAATCATGTATATCTGAAGTGGTATTACATTTAGCAGTATCTACAGTGCGAGTAATTAGGTATGACAGTATTCGTCCGCTACGACATAAAACTGGCACCGGGCGTCCGCTACGACGTTAAACTGGCACTGACCGTCTGCTACGACGTAAAACTGGCATGCCTTGCAAGCATTCGCCACGACGCTAAACTGGCAAGTTGTAACCGTCCGCCACGACGTAAAACTGGCAATGTTGTACAGGTCCGCCAAGAAAAAAAACTAGCATCTTTTGCACGCATCCGCCACGACGCTAAACTGGCATGGGTAAGTAGCCGTTTGCTGAGACATAAAACCAGCACAGATTTGTCCCTGGGTCATGACGCAAAACTGACATCCACAGCACGGTCCGCAGGGACTATAAACCAGCCCAAACACCGTCCACTACGACGTAAAACTAGCATTGCTCGGTCTGCCCGGACTTTAAACTGGGACCATGGTCTGCTGAGACTTAAAACCAGTAACAGCAGTCTACCAGGACTTAAAACTAGGACTTACAGACTGCTACCATGTAAATCAAGCAAGCGTGATGATCTCTGTATAGCTGCACAACCAACGGGGTGGGATACTGGGATAGTCCCAGCGTTGCCACCCCACTGGCACCCTACTGATTCCTCGAATAAGCTAAGAGGCATCTTACTGATCCCTCGGAGATGCTGCCGCTGCGCCCGCCATAGTGGTAGTACCTCTGAGAGTTTAGCCTCGCCAGCCGAAGCCCCGACGAAATCCTCATCGACAACGGCCTCGGGAATCTCCACCAATCATCGCTATCGGACGCCGACTTCACAAATTCATCTGGCTCGTTCCTTATGCAACCAGTTAGGTGCACTGTGTCTAATTCCTCTTGGTGAAGATATGCTAGGCCAATCGTCAGGATTGGTGGCTCTGCCCGCATGCTCCAGCCCCTTCTTTATAGCCCGATCGCTTTATCTCAACATCAAACGGCGTTTGTTTCAACAACCTCGCCTCCTGCTCGCACCAGAGCAATGGTGCCCTCTCTTTCTTCTTTCATGGTTGCAAGTTAGTTGTCACGCAAACATCATTCAAAGATGCATTCATCTGAGCGATGAAGGACAACAGTGTCTTGAGGTGGCTGCTCAAGTTTGCCCATCCACTGGGAACTTCATGCCTATCCCTCTTGAACCCTCACACTTAGCCCTTATCTCATTTCATTTCATCCCAATCATACGCTTCCTGTATGTACCAGCTATATATGCAAACAACCATCTTTCATACTTGCATGGTAATCTAATCCATACGCAATCATATATTGTAGCAGAGATATCGCAGAAAGTGATGCGCAATGCTCCTTCTGCAAGCATTTCTGCTATAATCTGTAACAGAGAAATCTCAGATTGATGCGCTACGCTCGTCTGAAAGCATTCCTGTTGACATAAATAAGCGTACATTTCCGTGCGTACGAGCGTATTTCATGCCCCTACCATCATAACTCATTTTGCATCTTCCCTGAACCTGTTTCCAGCTATATCCCTCTATCTCCCATACCTTCCATCTTTGCTCTTCCATGTTGACAGGGCAACACTTGAGTAGCCAAGGATGGACGTTGTTCTCGCTTCTGCCAATTCGGTGGTTCGCATTCTTTGTCGACGTCTTTCGGGCAAGCCCTCTAACCGTCAACAAAGAGGGGCCATTGAAACACTGTGAAAATTACAAGTCGGCCTTAGGCAAAGATTCGCAATTCAAGCGAGAGCGTGCATCAGCTTTGTTCAAGGATAAGTTTACGCTCTATTACGCGCGGCAGCGTAATGAGCGTAATAAGCTCCAAAATAGTCGAAGACAGAGTCTAGAGAAGCACAACAGTTCGACACTTTGTCTCGTGGCGCATGAATAACTTGTCTTTACGCTCGTTACGCAGCGGTGCGTATCATTGCGTATTTCATCACTAAGGCTAGACATTATTTACGCTTCGTTACGCATGGCTACGTAGTCAGCGTAAATTAGACATTGTTTACGCTTCGTTACGCGCAGCTGCGTAGTGAGCGTAAGAAAATTTTGAGCTTATTGTTTTTATACCGGATTACACTCATACACGCAACACAATGCGAATGAGTGTAATATAGCCTGAAAGCAATTGAAGCACGCTCAACATGTACCTGCTCTTCACACGCACAACACGCAAACGAGCGTGTTGTGCGTAGTCACAATCTGACTTAAAATGGTCATGTCAACGGAACTCGAAACATCCGGGACCCATGTCATCAGGGTTGCGCCTCTTCCATGGAGCGTCGCAGCCTATAAATACCTCAGTTGACAAAGATACAAAGGGGGGGCAAATCAGAGAAGCAGAGGCATTTTTCTGAGCACCAGAGCATTTATCACTGTTAAAGGCAGGAAATCAAAAGGGCAAGAGCATTTTCTGAGCAAGGAAGCACTTATCACCTTGAGCGGAGAAACAAAGAGCAACCTTTTGGCAACTGTCGATAGCACCATCCTTCAGCAAGAACAGAGCACAGTGCGCTTGAGCCTTAGCAACAAGAGAGATCATTCCTTTGGGGAAGATACGACTTTCTCCATTAGCGATTGCTGCCCTGAGCAGAACCTACTCGAAGCAAAAAAAGCAGAACAAGGATTGTGAGACCGTCTCGCCCAGTTCGCAGGCTCTACCGGTCAGAAACAGTTGATCGGCAGACCTCAGAGCTTGACCATCCTTGCATCCCAGCTTTGGCCTACGAGGTAGATCGGACTTCTGTCTGGACAGTTTCCTTGTTGTTTTGTGCTCATTTTTTGCATCAAGTTATTGGGGATCTCTCCCATTGTAACGTGACATACAAATCATACATTCTTTCAAAAATCGAAATATAGATCTTTGAAAATCACGCGCTTCTCTCTTGATTACCATCTTTTCGGCATGTTTGACGTTATCATCGTAGCGATCCATCCACGTCGTTTTCCTCCCATTCCACGATCCCTCGAATCAAATCGAAACAAGCAAAGATCCGTAATCTTCATCGTTTTACTGACCTGTAAGTCCCTATCTGATTGACAAGACCGTTCAGGGCGCCGCGGATTCACTTTTTCCAGCATAGCCCTCGCATGGATCCATGGTTAAAACTGTATACACGAAACCTCAGTTGGTATTTCCAGTTGCCGATGTTTTCTGTCATGACAATCCATTCAAGTACCATTTGTACACATTTCTCTAACTTTTTTTCTCAATAAATTTTTAAGTTTTGGATTTTATGTATAAGATATATCTATTTATTTTTTGTGCATTATTTAAATCCATTATCAATTTTTGCATTTCATCTTGTCACACTGTCTCACAAATCCTTCAAGTCCTTGGTTGATCTACTAGACCAGCCAAGGTGCCCCGAATCCCATCTTATCCAAAGGCCCTAGGGATTTATGGGTTGAGGAACTGGTATGCACCGAATCTCCTTCGATCTCTTCCAATGATCAAATTTTCCACTTGTAATAACCATCACCTAGTTTAATTACTGGTAATCGATGCATAGCCACATACTACCATTATTTTTCTTTAGAAAGAGGATAGAAGCATCCTAAGGAAACACACTTGGATGAATTAGGACCTTGTCAAATAACTCCTAAAGTTGAATCTTCAGTTCTACTAACTCAATAGGAAACATCCTATGTGCAACCTTAGGGATAGTTTCTACCTTAGGTTTTAGATAAATATTAAATTCAAAATCACATCTTAAAGGTAAATCATGTAACTTAGAATGAAAAACATTAGAAAAATAATAAACAACTATAACTTAACCAAGCTCTTATGACAAGGAAATGTGACAAATGGAAACAACAAAGTAAGAATGATCTTTCCTTAATAACTAATTGATGAGTGGCGAGGTACCCCTACACTCAACCATACGAATACAAGCGTGCACACGCGATCCGGTCAAACTCCGCAGACTAAATGCCTTAACACCATAAGAAACACTTGGGGTTAATCGTTCGTTGTCTTCCCAGGCTTGCTTCTAAGTGTCACGGTGTATGGTTAAGCAAGTCTAAGGTATGTGATTTTTTTGGTATTTTTCGGTTTATCTTCTATGCTATCAGAGGAAAGGGTTGAGAAACTAAGCTAACTCTAACTAATGTCCTAAGTCTAAGTTAACTAGCGTCAGCATCCGTTCCCACTTA
>MNCI01017909.1:1626967-1735250 GCA_015680685.1 Gnetum montanum | reverse complement strand
GAAACCACGTGCTGCAAGGTTTATCCAATCAAGTTCGTCTTTATTGCCGTACACAACTTGGGTTCAGGTTACAAGCTACTCGAATAAAGAGCCGTTCACTCTAGGACTCCTACTGCGGGCACATGGGAAAAATTCTAACTCTGGAGTGATCAATCTACCAGAGCTTCGCTACTTCTAGCCAGGATTTGGAAATGAAGGGAGTGCCGCCTCTTATTTATAGATATGGCGGCGGACCTCGATATCGTGTACACGATATCGCAGGGGAAGACACGATATCGTAGCGGCCGTGATATCGCGTACACGATATCGCAGCGGCCGCGATATCGCGTACGCGATATCGCAGCACATGCAGGTTGCGTCTCATCACTCATGAAAGGATCTCAAACAAATAAGATCTAACTTAACCTTATGGAGTCTCGTATGTGTCATCATCTTGACATCATTCTCCATCATTAAGAAAAGCATCTTATGACAACAACATAAGCTACCTTGATAGAAAAACAACCAATCCATACCCAAGATAGCATTATAGTCCCCAAGGTTCATGATGTGGAGGCTACTAATCCATGTGACATTATAAATTACCAAGGATACAGACCTATAGACTTGGTTTATCACAAGCATGCAATTACCAATGGAGCTAGTGGTAAGCTCTTGGTCAAGGCACTAATCCTTCAAATCTAAATGAAAAACTACATGTAGATCTAAAAAAGAAATTCTTAGGATCAAAAGGAATCAAAACTACTAGATCAAAAACTACACTTCTAGTATGCATCACAATGTTGGATTAAGCATCAACTAGCTAATTTGTTAGAGCATACACACGAGCATGCATCCTAACACTACCTTAGCTACTAGACAATTTGCAACCTTTTTAATGAACTCTAATACTATGCTCTTTGAGTAGTTAAAACTCTTGTGACTTGGTTAACCACAATTGTGCTAGTTGGGATAGTCCTTAAAAACATGTTCAACCTTCCTAGAAGCAAAGCCAATAGTGGTTCCACAAGTGGTCCCACCACCTACTACTTGCTATTGAGATCTTAAATGTTACTACTCATGATCACTCAAACTGAAACTATGGGTTTACTTGGATTTACCAAATTTCCTAGAAGAGGCCTTACCCCTCTTCTAATAATGATCTTGTTGCACTACCTATGCCAACTAACTGCGTTCCAAATCTAATGTATAGAATCATGTTTCCTCATACATCTAAAGATATAGAAAAAGAAAATAGTTCTCAATGGATGCAAGAAGATCATAGAGAAAACATTTGGCCTTGGATAGCTCATCAAAATATATATGAGACACATACATTCTCAACTTTTAAGAACTTGTAATCATACTTAGTCCTAGTTCAATTTCCTTGATAGAGATGATAGAATTCCTCAGCCTTGACCTCCAAAAATTCTGAAGGAATGTAATGAGCATTGAAAACATTGAGAAAATCAATCTAATGAACATCACATTCTTTTCAGATCCTTCTCCTCAGTAGTCCACCAACATCTAGTAATCCCATGAAATTGGTGAGTGGCTAAATGGGGTTGTTACATATAACCCATCAACTTGAAGATCTTGAGGACCTCCTCAAGTCATTCAGTGAAAACTATAGAATTATTTTTTACCCTAGAATGTAGGGGATCATAGCTTATGAAACTATTCCATAAGCTCTCTCTCCATCAGTTATCAGCCACTATTATCACTTCTAGAAATATCCTACATTAATGACAAACTAAAATTATTCTTTGTATGCTAATGAAAGAATTAAAAAAAAATAGCAGTTGATATCTGCTTGGCTGATCTCCTCTTCTTGTAACAAAGAAGGAACCAGAATGATAGATTCCACTTGCAAACCTACTATCAACTCCTCTTTTGATCAAGAATAAGATTAGGTGTCAGTGTTGGGTTACTAGGTCCAACATCTATCCTTCTAGCATGACCATGTCTACTTCTAGCACTTGCCATTACCAAACATAGTAGTGCAAGGAAAAAATTAACAAAAGCCTAGCTCCAATACCAACTTGTAACACCCTCCTTCCTATGCCTTGAGTTGAAGAGCATTAGGTTGGGCAGAATCCCTAACGAAACGATTCATCATGGCAAGAGATACAAATGAACGAACTATGTAGTGAAGGGAAAAAGGCACCAAGCATGAAGCAATGACTCCATAGAGAAGAAAAGAGGAAACTAATAGTTGAAGAAAAAAACCTGAATATAAAATTGTATAAATATAAAAATGCTAGAAAAGAAATAGGATAACATAAATTACAAAATTGAATCACATATATCTATATATGAATGATATAATGTCATAAGTCTAAATCATACATGATCCATGAATCCATAAATGGAAAAAGATAATTAAGGTCTAAACAATGTTAAACTTTCCAACATATAATATCCAAAACTCCACACTGAAACATAATATGTTCAAGCTCATATCATCATAAAAAATCACCTTGTCCTCTCATCTCCATTCCAAATTAATCAGCTTGAAAATAAATTGGTTATCAGTATATAATTGAGTGAGCAACCTTGAAAAAAATTTTATATTTATACATTTTATATTTATGTACTTATTTTCTACTATTAGTTTTCTCTTCTATTCTCTTTGGGTTTATGACTTCATGCTAGGTTCCTTTGTTTCTTTTGCTACGTAGGTCGTTCATTCATGTCTCTTTTCATAACAAAGCATTTCATTAGGGATACTCCCCAACATAATGCTCTTTAACTTAAGGCATAGCAAGAAGGGTGTTACAAGTACAAACAACAAATAAATCCCAACGGAGATGACATGATGGAAGTAAGGAAAATGAATCTATACAAGATACCAAGATGAAAAGTAATCTTTAAGACTCCAAATTAAACATTGTGGGGGGAAACAACCACATCTCATTCATCTAAAATTGTGGAGCTCATATGCATAGGAAAATCATAATAGTTCTAATATCCAATTATCATAGCTAAGCTCATGAAAGGAAAAATTCAATTCCACCAAAATGTTGAAAAACATCTCACAAGACCCATACCTAAAATGACAAAACAACATTTCTAGAAATCATAGATTTAGTGTACAAATCTACCAAAACATAATTCTAAGTATTCAAAGAAATACCCTTCAATCCATAAATAACATCATGTCTATATAGAAAAATAAAAAAATACCCACCCCATGAATGTGCATAGAAACTTGTAACCATAAATGGGAAAGAAGCCATGATAACTCACCTTTGAATCTAGATAATGAAAAATTGGAAGAAAGGAAAGTAAACTATAGAGATCCAAGTAACATGCACAACTGATCTACAATTCCATAGCACTTTCTAGCTTCAATCTCATAGCACCTCTCCCAGATCCTCAAAGTGTGTCAAAGAATTGAACTATGGGAGTTCTAATGAAGATTGAACAAAAACAAATCATGAAATGAAAGAAAACATCGAATTCCTAAGCTTCTTCAAAGCAAAATAAAACTTCCAAAACTATTTTCCATCTGAAACCTAACTTTCTCTTCCACTCATTTAACCCTTTCACATTTTACAACCATTAAAATAGAAAAATACCATAAAAAAGTACAATGCTAAAAATATAATCCAAAACCTCCTAACATAGATGAGTATGCTAATTCTAAAATAAATAAATATAAAAATATACATAGCACATATGTTAACATATAAGGGTCATCTACCACATATTCTCTAACTCATACCATGCATTCTAGAATAAGTTAATAATAATAATTAAATGAACCACCAATAACAAGCCATGTCATGCTTCTCGTTGAATCTCATGAGATCCTACCACACTCAACAAGAGGATTAGTGTATAACTGCTAGATGGTAAAAAAGAAAATAGATGTATAATTAAATACTAAAAATTACATAATATTAACCAAGAATCTAGATAGCCCAAAGCTCATCATCAACATCATCATCATAATGCATAAAATATATCAAATTAAACATGCATATTAACATATAAGCATAAGCATAACAATCTCTATAAAAAATATATGTACCAAGGATGTCCAAGAAAAATGAGTTATTATAGTAAAATCCCATTTGAGATAAACTATGGATTTTTTCCAAGGATGGTGGACACTCTAAAGAGCTTTGATGGTGAAGCTCAACTTAGTGCTAATTTTTTACTAGAGATGAGGGATCTCCATGCATAAGTTAAATCAACTATGGAGAAAAAGGCTCAAGAGAGGGTCCTCAATAGGAATGAGGGCAAAAAGAAGCCAAATTTTACTATTGGTAACTTTTTTTGTGCACTTGAAGAAGACATACAAACATCATTTGGTAAATCAATTTCAAAATAAAGACTAAGATTAATAATAATTCTTTGAAATTGATTTACCAAATGATGTTTGTATGTATTTTGTATTTAGTATTTGAGATATTTTGTACTATCATGGACTTATTAATGAGGAGACCATATAGAGTAGCATTGATGAGTTGAAGAGGGCTATAAATCAGTCCAAGCCTTTAAGAGAGATGAAGGGAATTGTACTTAAGTGAAGGAAAGCTTCTAGTACTCAAGAAGTTAAAAGGCATGAGTACTTAATCCATTTGGAGGATTAGTTTGCAAATGATGTTGTATGGATCCTTGAGACCAAACTTTAAGAGTGGGGGATCACTTCAACCCTTGCTCTCCCTTGTTCACATGAATTTGCTTTTTGAAGGATGGGAGAGCTAGTAAAGGAGCACCTCTTCTGATCTCCTTATTCATTCCTATAAGTTATTTTTGGAGGTTTTTAACTCTAGAAAGATGTCTTGGTATTCCACCATATGTCTTGGCTAATAATTCAACCTAGATGAGACATCTTTGATTTAGAGGAGACATCTTGTCCAAATTGTAGTCTTTTCTAGAGAGACATCTTGTAAATGAGGAGACATGTTTGATGAGACATCTCAAATATAGAGGATATGTCTCTGACATGGAGGAGACATCTTTCACTCTTAATAGACTTCTTTCTTTAAAGTTTGATTTTTACCAAAGATGACTAGAGGAGACTAGAGATGACTCGTATGACTCAAAAAAATTCTAGAATTTATCATTCCACATTGGGAAATAGCAAGGAGAAGGAGAAAAATGATAGAAATGGCATGGGAACTCCAAGTTAAGCTTGTAGAATATTTCCTTAGGTTTTATTCTTAGTTTATTAATTAATATCTTGATGTTTTATGCTTATACCATGAAGATAATGAGAGGAGATATCATATAACTTCTTATGTTGAACTTGAGTAAGAGAGAGCCAAAGCACATTGAGTAAGTGCATAGAGGTTGCAGCTCCAAGGTCAATTAGGTCTACCTGTGTGTTCTAGTTTTACTTGTGTACTAAATTCTTAGTTCTAGTTGTGGAAGATATTCTCCATCAGTTGTATCTTGCATTAAGAATAATCATTATGTGATTGTAAAGCCTCATGCTTTATCGCATTGTTTGAATATTTAAGAGTTTTGGGATGTTTTGTGGATTTTGAAATCCTATTGAAATCTTATTTGAATAAAATAAAATATATTTATTTTTTCTTTTTCTAGAAAATTAATTATCTTTTCTTAATATCTAGGTTTAGTATTAGAAGGTGATTTTAATATTGAAGTGAACATGCTCCAGTGGATTGCTAAAAATATGATAGAAACTTAAACTTGGTTGAAACAGAGACTTCCCTACAAATTCAAACTTGCAACCAAGCTCAAAACACCTAATACTTATAGAATTTTATAGTCCAATGATAAAATTTAGCCATAGGAGGTTTTATTTTAATACTTATATCAAAGAATGAAATGCACCGAAGATGCACCAAAGTATTGATGCACAATCAAGAAGTTTATAGTTGAGATGTTATTTATAATAATAGAGGGTTTAAAGATATTTCACCATTTCTATTTTGATGCTTGTTCTAAAATTAGAAATTCTTCTTTCTAATTTCTCTTCAATTGTTTCTTCATAATAAATTTTATTTTTCCCTTATTTTTGTTCACTTTCATAATATTCTAGAAACCTAGGGAAAATCATGATTTAGAAAAATCTATGAGGTTTACTTCCTTTGAATTGATTCTCATGTAAGAATTGGAGATGATGGCTTATTCTTCATAAGGATTAGAGATGACATCAACTTTATGTTTTCATTTTGGCAACAAAGGATTAGAGATGGGATCAACTTTATATTTTAATTTTAACAAGAAATTTTCAATTGTTTTATGGTTTGTTGTTGTGTTTTAAAATTGAATATGGTATGATCTTACTTTTTTAAAATTTTCTTTTCCTAATTTTCTAATTTAGATAAAAAAAATTTTGTTCCATGATATGAATTTCTTTTTAATTTTAAAATAATGAATGTAGAAAATACTTTCTAATGAAATTTGTATTACTTATGATAGCATACACTGATATAGTGATTATTAAGTTTTGTGATGTTTAGATTACCAAGTATACGACATTAGAAACAATTTGATAACTATGGAAATTAAGATAAATATGAAAATGAAAATAATTTAATTCATTGTGTTATATGTATTATACTTAAAATATAAATAAAAATGGAATAGAGAGAATAGAATTAAACCAAGTGTCTCCTTTCTTATATTATGTTGTATATTATTGTTCTATCCCTAGGAAATCTAGAATTAATACTTATATAGATGTAATGAACAATTAACATTAGTTAAGAAACATAAGAAGTATAATTATTCATAACTAACTCTAAAATTTAAGTCATAAGATAAAATACTATAGATGGTATTGTACACTGTGATTGTGTATATAAGTACTCATGGTAACATCAACTAACATGTTAAGCTTGTGATGAGTGGTCAAGGTACCCCTACACCCAACTATACGAATCAAAAATCAGTCATGCATGATCTGCTTGAATTTCGTGGACTCTATAGTTTCTGGTACACTAGTCTTTTAGGAAGTGAACCTTGCCCTAAGGTCATTCATTATCTTCCCAATTACACTTGTGATGTACAAAGGTATGGTTAAGTGTAATCGAGGCATATGATTTTTATTGTTTTATGTTTTATGTTCTTTGGCGCGTAGAGTAGAGAGATGGAATAATTTAACAACTAATCTAATTTAACCACTTAACTAGTCTCTAACTAATCCTAACATAAGCATATGGTCCCACTTTCTATACATGTCCTAAACCCATGTATCCACTCTTGGCTTACCAAGTGCTATGCTACTAGGCATACCAAGTAATAACATTGTTGGGATTACGAAGCGAATATGTGTTTATGCTCGAAGTAGTCATACTTATGTATTTAATCTATTTAGCTTAATTAATTAACTAGTTTCTTAAAGTCTAATTTATCTTAATTAATTTCATATTTCATGAAAACAATGGATGCATAAATAAATCGTTAATCTATTCTAAATGCTACAAGGTTTGATCAAAAAGCTCATCTTGATTGTTGTACATACTAGTATGGTTCAAGTACAATAGTGCTCGAATAAAGATCTATACATTTTCTAACTCCTACTATGAGCACTCAGAGAAATATTTTGACTTTCAAATGGACAAACTATAAGAGCTCTGCTAATACTATGACTTAATGATCCTCTAAACATGGCTAGGAGCTCATATTTATAGTTTTTGCTACACCACTGTGTTGAGGGGGCAACACCACATAAAAGGGGCCTCATCGATGGGGACCCATCAACAAGGCCATGTCAATAGGGGCCTATTGACATGACATTTTGATGCTCATCATACCTCCACAACTAAATGAAAACTTGTATCGAGTTCACTTACAAAATTAGGAAGGTATGGGATTATTGGCTAACTCTTAACAAAACTGACTTGACAAAACTGAGTGCTTGAGTGTACAAATTAACAAATTACAAAAAATGGTGTTGTTCATGACACAAAATTCAACACCATGATAATACTACACAAAAAATTGGATAGCACATCCTCTAGTGGCATGAAGGTGGTGAAGAAGATCAAATAATCCCAGGCGGTGGAGGCTCCTAAGGTTTTAAAAGACCTTCACCAGCTTCAAGCACATGCGGTAGCTGATGCAGCTATGGCTATTCTACTATGGTTACAACCTCCAACAGAAGGTGAAAGGAATCTAGTAATTCCTTCATCTTCTCCTCCTTACTCCAGGGATGATTCACAATCCATGTAGCATCACCAATGTGGGCTAAAATGGAGATATCCCATGGACATGACATATTGGAAACATATCCTTCATGTTGATAAACCAGGCAATGAACTATTTGTGTTTGATATCAAATTCCCTGATTATGTTCTACAACTTCTTGTAGTCATTCATCCTCTTGGTCAGGTTCTCAACAGTTGATCGTTGATCAATGAATTATGCCTTGAGAACTTCGAGTTGAGCATTTGCCATCACAAGCTTTTGCTTGGTATCTTTATGATGCTTAAACTTGGCCTTGTACAACAAGTATGATCTAGCCACCTATTTCTCTATTTTTTACCATGGTCATCCTATAGTTAACATGGTCAGGTTTGCATAACAAAGATTAATAAGCTCCATGTATTCTGTCATCTCCTCAATCTACAACTCCTTTGTGTTGATTTTTGCTTTGTTGTAGGCATCTATCCCATCAACTATGTTACCACAATTCTTTCCCTTGCGAGAGTTGCTAGGCTACATTCACTTTTTCCTTTGCCAACTAAATATGTTTTTCATTTACTTCCTTTTGTAGACTAACTTGTTCTTTGTACTAATCTTTGACTTTCTCAAATTTGAGAACTTCTAATTTCCAAGCAGTTACCTCAATTGTAGTTTTCTAGCCAAGGATGCAGACCTCCTCCATGGAGAGATTTCTATTTTTTGCTACCAATCTTCTCAATTCTATGTTTTCTTTAACCAATTACTCCTATTATCAATGGATGAAATCTGTTAATTGTTGCTTGTGCTCATCAACATTCCACAAGTGATGGTTCTCTACGATCAACTGTACATTCTCTTGGTGAGTCTAATCCAAGCCCTTCCAACTGTTGTGCTATGTGGCCTCTACCAAGGATCGATAGAACACCACTATCTCCATTGCACTCTCAATCACTTTCAATCTAGTGTTGAGTTGTTCAATAGCTCCTTCTCTTGTTAGTGCCAAGTTGAGGAATGTAGGGTCAAAAATATGGGCTCTCAATTCAACAAATTCCATAGTCAAGCATTCATTTAGCTCCTTGGCTATTTTGAGTTGCCCCTCCAAGATGATATTCTTACCCCTTACCTCTAACAGCTCCATCTAGGTTGTAGTAATATTATATGGAAGATTAAAGACATCCAAAAGCAATTGATCAATTCCCACCAGTTGGTCCAACATATCTTTGTGTTGTGCTACATTTATTCTACTACTTGTGGTTCCTGTAGACATCTGCACATCTTTGAGTGCATTGATGTCTTATGTAGATCCCATAAGTGTGTTGAGTGTTTCGGCAATACAATTAGTGAACACTTTTGCTGCAATCTCCTACCCCTAGTGCTACATCACCAATACAGTTTCCCCTTCATCCTCCTCTAAGCACATTTACAAGATCACCACATTTCCAAAGATTTGTGGGAGTGGTTGTTATTCTATAAGAGATACTATGAACTCTTTGACACTTAAATTCGACCTTGTGAACAACTACATTCTTTGGGTTGAGAAAATAGATCCACCTCCACCTATCAAACTAATTGTCTAAGCCACCTCATTTAGTACCTCATTACTAGTCTATACATGGATGGCTCCTTGCCACTCATGCCTACTGATTGCTATTTTTCACACAAGAGCCATTCCCAGTATTCAGGCAACTATTGAGCAATTGCAGTGCTGTCTGGCATAGTTTTTTGAGTGGTAGATGGAGGTGGCGATCGTTGCTCCTCTTCTTGAATAGTTGTTACCAACATCTTATCTTTCATCATTTTTTTCCAATTGGTGGTCGAAACATGCCTGATAACATCATTGATGTAGTAGGTTATTCCTCCCCTCCAACAAAGTTTTTTGATGAGGCATGAAAATGGGAGTGCCTTCCTTCCATATTCATTTTCTTTAAACTAATTCTCCATCTTTAGATAGATCAACTATGGAAGATTGACAGGGAATCTCCCACTTAGAGCAATGCATGCTTGGGTAAATAAGGTGGTGATTTTGCTTGGTCTCATTGTGGGATTAAGGTGGAAGGCTACAATCATGTAGTAGATTTTCTCTACTAGTGTGAGTGTGCCAAACTCTTTTTAGTCAATGCCATAGCACTGTTGAACCCATTCTTTCTTGATGTTGGGATCTACCTACATTAGGATCTCAACAAGGCTTTCCCCCATTTCCAACAACCCAAGCACTGTAGTAATGGCCTACACTGAGTAGGACACTAAGATGTCCTTGATTTTTACTATTGATCTAGGCTGCTACTTGTTCTAGAATAGGAATGTCTCTCCCATGTATCACTCCCTAGCGAAAGTGATGATTGGCCACATGGGAGAGGCCTTTAGCTAGTCTTGCACTTCTTTTGATGCTTGCTCTAGGAATGGGCCAAAGTTTAACTCCTAGAGCATTTTTTTCTATACCTCTTATGATTTAATAATTTACGAAAGCCTTTATCAAGGTTACCTTTAGATTTGCTTGTGGTGATAGCGCATCATCCTGATGGAAGTGTTTTGCTACTACTGCTGGTTCTAGAATCTATCTAATAGATTCCAATTCTACCTCTTCCCTAAGAAAACCTGTGGTGTGGATTGCAAGTGGTTCTTCTTGGGCCTATTTTTGGCCTCTTCCCATTCTAGGCCATTTCTCACTTGGTTGAGATGGTCTTGCTTCCTACATGTGTTTTCCCTTTGGTGCCATCTTCAGTTGCAACACATCCATGGATTAGTGGATACAATGTGTACTTTAAATTTTTGAATACCTTCTCACATTAGTTAGTTACACTTTGGCTAAGGTTGGACCATGGTAAATTGATTATTTTATTATTTACTTATTAATTATTAATTATAAATGTCACCAAAGGTTGTTGGAAAGGTTTAACTCTTGTAATTTGGTGTTTAATAGTTAATCTCTCAGTTAAACCTTTGTGGGATTTAGAAAAATGGTGAAAAGTTTCCATAAAAAATGGCACATTTATGGCCCCCACGATTAAGAGCTTACCTCTGATAGCTGCAGGGTCAAAGAACAGAGTGATTTGGATAAATAGTTAGAAAGTTATGAGCTTTGGAAGGTTCTAGGTTCTAAAAATTTGAAAAACTCCTTTGGCATTTATGCAAAAATGTAAAATTTTTCAGGTGGGACCATGATATATATACTATTTCTTCTTTACGTCAATAAGGCCCCAGATATGGGTCTACTTTGTCAACGAGGCCCCATATATGAGGTCCATAGGTAAAAATTTTTAATTTTAAATATCTCAAAAAACTATAAGGAATTTTTCAATGAATTTGGGATCCATGGAATTCTAGAAAAGCCAAGAATATGATAGAACCATTGAAGAGGGTCTTTGAATGCTCAAAAATTGAAAAATTCAATGAAGAACATGTTTAGTGAATAAAATATGTAAAGGAGCACATGGTGTGATGCAGAAGACGGGTGTACGAAAGATTTTGATTGCAAGAATACGTAAGGATAAGGTACTTAATGATTTTATTTATGCACTTCGAGTGCCCCATCAATGTAAGGATATGGTACTTAATGATTTTATATATATCTATTTTGATTGTAAGGATACTTATGTTGACAGAGCACTTAGAATAGATTAATGATTTATCTATGCATTCATTGTGTTCATTAAATATGCAATTAATTAAGATAAATTAAGCTAAATTAGACTTAAGTGATTAGTTAATTGTTTAAGCTAAATAGATGAAGCACATAAGTACAACTACTTTGAGCATAAACACATATTCACTTGGTAATCCCAGTAGCATTATTGCTTGGTGTGCCCAGTAGCGTAGTGCTTGGTAACTCAGTAGTGGATACATGGGTTCAGGATGTGTATAGAAAGTGAAACCGAATGCTTATGTTAGGACTAGTTAGAGGCTAGTTAAGTAGTTAAATTAGATTAGTTATTAAACCACTTCATCTCTTTATTCTAAGTACCCAAAACCATAAAATATAAAATAATAAAAATCATATGCCTCGATTAATCATACCTTTGTACATCACAAGTGTAATTGGAAGACAACGAATGACCTTAGGGCAAGGTTCACTTCCTAGAAGACTAGTGCACCGAAAACTATAGAGTCTACGGAATTTGATTGGATCATGTGTGAACGCTTTGTGATTCATATGGTTGGGCATAGGGGCACCTCAACCTCTCATCAACTTGCTAATACATATTAAATCTTTAACAATACCCCTTAATCTTGGAGATTAATAAGGTTTCTTTACTCACTACAACCAAATCCTTAACATTAAATAAATGAGTGATAATAAACACCATGCCATTACTAAATTCCACAACACCACATAAATTAGAGATTTATAGGCACAACCAATGGTGAGGAGTAATGCTCCAAAGTAGAATTCTTGTTACAAAAAATTCATTAAAAAAAGCATTGTAAGATCTAAAAATCAACAATTTAATCCCAAACTAGTAAAGCTAATATAAACATTAAACAAACTATTATGATCAACAATATTTATTTTCTAAACAAATTTTGTAAACTATTTAGATCATTTTAAACAATTTCTGAAATGCAAAGAAAATCCCTAAAGATACTATGGGTAGGCATCTCCTTTAAAATATACTACAACAATATATTTTAAATCACTAAAAAGAAACACATGCTTATCATGACAAATTAAAGTTTAAATAACTTCATTATCCAACAAAAGATGTTATCACAATGTTAATACAAATAAGGGAAGTAAATAACTAGAAACATCAATTAATAAAAGAGTTTATATTTATGGCCAAAAGATTCTTTAAAATATTTGATGATAATTTATGTTTTTATTTTGGTATAAAATCCTTCCCCATGGATTCTTTAGAAACTAAAGAAAGTTTAGAAGGTGGTGGTGGAATATCTTAAGCTAGCACTTTGTCTTTAGGTTTAGCAACCATCTTTGTCATTTTTCCTTGAACTTCATTGAAAGCAACCAAGAGTGATGGTGATATCACAATGAAATCAAACTGAAGCTCATACCCCTTTCATGAGGCAAATTTTAACAATTTTTTATAGTAACCTATGAATCTATTGATTAAAACTTATTCTTACAAACCATTCATCATAGCCTCTAACTTCCTCCACTCTATGTTGAAGGTTTTTAATAATTCATTCTTTTATTTAGTAGGATCCTTCACATGATTTTGCAGAGAGCTAATCTCCTATTTAGAGGTCTTATTTTTTATTCTTATCTTATCATCCTCTAGATTCATATTTTTCACCAGCTATTCTTTCATTTTCCTTATGAGCTCTACCTTAGTATTGGAACCTACAACATTTCTTTTTTTTTTAATACAACTAACTCATATATTTATTTCTTTACAAATTTTAGTGAACATTCAACTTCTTCTGTAAACTTCAAAAATGCTTTATCATATTTTTTTTCTTTCTCTTCACATCAAATCTTTATTTGATGCCTCATTTTGTACCAAAGTAGCATAAAAACCCATTTTATTATTTCTCAGCATTGAACCATAGGCTTTTGCTCTAAAATAATATTCCACTATGGTATAATTCATATCCATCAAATCATATAATAAATCATTACTTACTACAATGGAATTTCCTTTCAAGAGCTAGTTGAGAACTTCATTTGTCATGTCTCTAATCACTGATGGAAATTCATATGCATTTAAATCTCCAAAATCTTTCCATGAAAATTTATTATATATGTTTTCTCCATGGGATTCTTCTCTACTAATGTCTTAAAGAAGCTAATAGTTGCTTCTAGATGAATGATCTTATTCTTAAAACTATGGTGTTGCATCATCACATACACCATGTACGGAGATAAATAATTACTCTCAACCTTACTCTACATCTCAGTCTAGACACCAACAAGTTGCTTTATTCTAGAATATTTGTGGTAGTCTTTTTAGGTTTGGAAAAGGTTTCAAAAAATAAATTTGAAACCAACTCTTTATTCTTGCTTTTTACCACTATGGTGACATCCAAAGCATTGGAATTATTAAAGACCTTTACAAATGTGAGCAAAAGGTAGTCATAGGAAAATTAAGAAGTAGATGTTATGTAACAAGATAAAGCTTACCTCTTTATTTTCATTTTTAAAATGGATAACCAATAGTTCACTTCCTTTATTTTAATGTAGATTAGACATATCAAAGGCTAAAAGATAGCATTTTTCCTATCTTTCATAGCAATATGATTGGTAATGATGTTAGCCAACCCTGAATATGACATCTTTATTTGTGAAATTAGGATTATTGTGGTGGTGATAGTATAGTTCTTTCTCAATTCATTCTCATTCACAAAGCACTTTCGTATAGGGACACCTCTTCTAAGCTCCTTTTTCATTCCTAAAAATGGTTGATTTATAGGTTTGGGAAGCTAGGAAGATATCTTGGAGGTCAAAGAGACATCTTGGCTAAGAGCTAGTCATGCATTGAAGATGTTTCATTTGCAAAGGAGAAGTCTTTGATTATAGCAAAGATGTCTCTGGGGAGACGTCTCATGTAGGTAAGAGATATCTCTAGGGAGATGCCTTATCCTAGAAAGAGACATCCCACTCCAATAGGAAATATCTTGCATGAAGAAGAGAAGTCTTATCTATAACTTGGGAGTTGATAGAAGATGTCTTACCAAGCCTATAGACATCCTGTATAGCCGAGGAAATTTCAAGTTGCAATTCCAAGTTAGAAAATAGTCAACAAAGATAAGAACAAGGATGAAAACAATAAGGAATCATCATGTGAATCATGGGAAAGGTTTCCCTAGGGTTATTTTATTCAAATGAATAAATACTAGTTATGTTTCATGTTGTCTGGCATGGAGAGTGACATGAAAGTTGGGAAGAGAGATTACATGAGAGTTGTATGCATCTCTTGGATAATTGTATGTGTTTGGGCATTGTAACTGGTATTTTTGTGTGGATCTTAGTCCTATGTTGTGGGAGAGATCTAGATTGAGTATGTCTTCTAGTGAGGCTAATTATTATGTGGTTGTAGAGCCTCATGCTCAATAATAATATTGAGTGTATGAGTGTTGTTATTATTGTGGGTTGTGAAAACACTGTAATTGTAATCTTCTTTTCAATTAATAGAATATAGCTACTTTTCTTGTTTTTTAGAAAATAAATGTATCTTTTTATAGATTCTAGATTCAGTGTAATTTTAAAGGATTAAAGTAAATCAAAGTAATCCTACTCTAGCTATTGATATTAAAGCATTAAGTTTTGTTATTGTTTGGAATTTCATTGTGGGTTTTTTTCTATTTAAAATGAATCCTAAATTGTTTCAAGTGCTAAATAGAGACATGAAAATCATGATGTATATCTTTTAGCTAATGGTTACATGATTGGATGAGATTAGTGCTAAGGTAAATATGAATGCAAGTCCCAGCCATATTCAAAATCATGATGATGATGAACATTTATGTTCAAATAATGAAGAATAAGTTTCTCAACCTAGTGGAGGGGGACTAGATAAGGAGGAATAAAATTCTAGCTATGGGATAATAGGAACCCATCAACCTAGGATTCCCATGGAAGGAAATCCAAATCCTTATGTTAGAGTTGTAACAGCTCCATCACTTGTAGACTTTCTTCATATGGTAAGGTTAATGATTAAGATGAAGCAAGACTTTCTATAGCATTTAAGAATGCTACTAGACTTTTTTATGTGGAACCAAAGATTTTCAGTAGTGTAAATAACATCAATGTACTTGATAAGAATTTTGAGTTGGAAGAAGTACCAAATCGATTAAGGGTACCAATTGCTAAATCTAGATTACAAGGTATAGCTTCAACTTGATGGAAAAAAGAATCCTAATTTTATGAAAGAAAAAATGGTCAACCTATCAAAAATTAAATCTAATTTAATATAAGTTAAGATGGAAATATAAATAGTCTTGGTGTAGAAAAAAGACAATCATAAAGCCTAAATTTCTTAAATAGGGAGACAAAGATGTCATGGAGTTTTACATTGAACTTTATGAACTATTCCATCAAGCTAAAGTAAAATAGAAGGAATATGAACAGGCTTCAATCTTTCTTAAAGATCTCAAAATGTTGTATTAGAAGGAGTTGTCATTATATGAGTCCCAAACTCTTAATGCTTCTGATTTAACACTCAAGGAAGTAAAGAAACTCAATGGATTTGGGAGTAGAAACAAACAAGCTTCAAAAGAGAAGAATAAGAGATTCAAATCAAAGGGAATCAAGTCCAAATCTAAAGAAAAAGATGATAATCATAACAAGAAGCAAGAGAAGCATGATAAGAAGGGTAATGCCAAGAAGAAGCAAGGCATGGAGGTAAGGTTCAAGACATCAATTCATTCAAAATTCAATGTTTCAAATGTGTAGAATGGAAATACAAGTGGTGGGAATGTCCACTTCACAAGCATATAATGGAAAAGATGTGCATACCATGGAAGTGAAGGAGACATCAAGCTAAGCTCTTCATAGAGGTAATCCTAATGATCCTAAAATTAAGAAAGTTTTTGAATTAAACTCATGTGCATTTATGAAAAATACGAATAGAGGAGACCATCCATTAAAAAATTGCTATTTCAAATTAGGGCCATATGTTTACTTAGTGGGAAATAGATTTATATTTTAATTAATGGGGAAGCCCAAGAAAATGTTATTTCTTCTATGGTATTTATTAGATTAGGTTTAGTAACAAATCCTCATCCTAGACCATACAAGATACATTAGTTGTTAAGATACTTCTCTTAAGAGATGGGAGAGAAATGTGTCTTGCAATTTAAAATTAGAAGTTATCGTGATGTTATGAAATGTGATGTACTACCAATTGATTGTGCTAATGTAATTCTAAGAAGACCTTGGAATTTTGATAATTGCTCTCAATTTGATGAAGCAAGATAGGTGTGGAGTCTAGTAAGAGCTAATGAAATTCATGACTTGATTCCTATCATAGTTAAATAAGTGAGGTAGAAAAGCTTACTTAATGCTTCTTTAATTCTTATAGAGGAGAAGTAACATTTTAAGAAACAATATAAGAATAGTTTTCATTTTTTGGTTATATCAATTATTGCTTC
This sequence comes from Gnetum montanum, assembly GCA_015680685.1. NCBI lineage: Eukaryota > Viridiplantae > Streptophyta > Gnetopsida > Gnetales > Gnetaceae > Gnetum > Gnetum montanum. Next base: position 1,718,114 of record MNCI01017909.1, on the reverse strand, counting down.
TAACCATGATGTTGTATAGGTAGAATTTCCAACTAGTTTGTTAGGCTTGAAGGAGCAATTTCCCAAGGTGTTCATAGGGGAATTGAATGGAATGCCATCAATGAGGAATGTTTAGCACCAAATTAATTTTATCCTTGGTGCTACCATTTCAAATGAGAGGGCATACTAGATGGCACTAAATTATTAGGCTAAACTATAAATACAAGTAGATAAGTAACTTAAAAATGGTTTTGTGAGAAAATTCGTTCACCTTGTGTAGTTTCAATAGTACTTGTGCCAAAAAAGAACAATTAGAGATTGAGAATTTACATTGATTTGAGGATTGTAAATAGGCTAATAGTGAGATATACGTTTCCTATTCCAAGGATGGACAGTATCCTAATGTCCTTATCAATGGAGTTATCATCAAAAAAATTCATTTGAAGAGTGGAGACCATCAAAATTTGAATAAGGCCTAGTGATGAATGAAAATAGCTTTCAAACCACACGATGAATTATTTGAGTGATTGGTGATGTCATTTGGGCTCACAAATGTACCTAGTGCATTCATGAGGTTGATACATGATATTCTCAAAGATTTTAATAAGTAAGTGTTATATTATCTTCTTTGATAATATTTTGATGTACAACTCAAATGAGAAGGAGCACCTAGATTACTTGAGGAAAGTTTGTCTTAAATTAGAGGAGGCATATTTGGTAATGAATGTGAAGAAGAGTCACTTCTTGAAGAATGAGATTACATATTTAGGATATGTGATTTTTAAAAATTAAATTTGGAAGGAAGCTACCAAGGTTAGGGCTATTAGAGATTGCCCAACTCCTAAAAATATTAGGGATATAAGATCATTTTTTAATTTAGCAAGTTTTTATAGAAGGTTCATAAAACATTTTAGTGGTACTTCTTGTCCTATGTTTTCTTTGCTTAAGAAGAATCAAGATTTCTTATGGTATGATGAAAACCAAAGAAGCTTTGACTTGGTGAAGGTAAAAATCACCAATGAATTGGTGCTTGAATTATTAGATTCCTAAAAGCTTTTTCAAGTGGAGGTTAATGCAAGTGGAATTTCTGTTGAAAGGGTGATTTTAAAAGAATATAGACCTATTGCTTTCTTTTTCAAAAATTTGAATGAGTTACTACAGAACTATAGCATATATGAGAAGGAATTGTATGTTATTCTTCAAGCAATCAAGCATTGAAGACATTACTTATTACCCAAGAAGTTTGCTTTGATGATTAATCACATAGCACTTCAATTTTTCAATTTCCAAAAGAAGTTAAGTACAAAGCACATGGAATGGATGATACAATTGTAAGAGTTCAATTTTTTTCTCAAGCACAAAAGTAGGAAAGTTAATGTGATGGCTGATGATTATTTCAGATGCATGTGGTGAATTTTATCATTTCTCATGTGGAAGGTATAAGTGATTTTATTGATTTACATGAACATGATTATAATTTTGGACATGTTTGAAAAAGCATCAAGGAACCATTATTAAGTAGGATAGAATAATGGAGGAACTATCATATTTAAGATGAACTATTATTCAAGAATGAGAAGGTATGTATTTCCAGTGGTGATTTTAGAAGAAAAATGTTGGTTAAAAAGCATTATGATGGCATAGTAGGCCACATGAGTAGAGATAAAACATTGGAACCTGTGGGTAGCTACTATTTTTATCTTGGAATGGCCTCTGAAGTTTTTAAATTTATGAAGGAGTGTTTGACATGTTAGAAATTCAAAGAAGGTAAAGAAGTGAATGAATATTATATGCCTTTGACAATTCCCAACGGTCTATGGGAAAGTATGTTAATGGAATTTCTGAATGGAATTCCAAAGACCAAAAGTAGAAATGATGCTATCTTTGTTGTGGTGGAAAAATTTTCCAAGATGACATACTTCTTTTTGTGAAAAAAGATGAGTGATGAATCTTATGTTGCAAATTTACTTTTTAGGCATGTTGTGAGGTTGCATGATATTCCTTTAAATATTAGTAGTGATAGAAACTCCAAATTTACTAGTCAGTTACAGAGGCCCCTTTAAAAATTTTAGAGATAAAGTTGAATCTAATGGTCAAACTAAAGTGATTAATAAATCTTTGCTGAATATTTTAAGATGTTTGTATAAAGGATAGCCTAATAGGTGGAAACATTTGTTGTATCATGCTGAATTTTCCTATAGTAAAGGTGAATTATGACCTTTCTCCAAAGATGGTGGAAAATGTTCAGAGCTTTGACAAAGAAGCTTAATTAAGTGCTGATTTTGTGTAAGAAATGAAGATCTTCATGCTTAATTAAAGGAAAATTTTGAAAAGAATGTTAATAAAAGAGTCCTTAAGAGAAATAAGGGTAATGTGAATCCCAAAATTGATGTTGATGATCTTATTTGAGTGAATTTGAAGAAGAAGAGATTAAGGGATGTTAAGTTCTCAAAGTTGAAAGGTAAGAAGATGGCTCCTTTTAGGATAAATATAAAAATAAATGATAATTCTTTTGAAATTGGCTTACCATATGATGTGTGTATGTTTTTTATTTTTAATGTTGCTAATCTTTTACATTATCATGGATCCATACAACATCAATGAGCTCAAAGGAACTATTGAAAAGTCTAAGAATTCTATGAAGATGAAGGATATTATAGTTAAGGAGAGAAAATCTTCTATCACTTGTGGAGTGAAGAGTCATGAGTACTTAATTCATTAAGAGGATAAAACTACTGATGATGTTATATGGATTCATGAAACCAAACTTGTTAAGTGGAGAATCACTTCTACCCCCACTTCTTTATTCACCTAAGTTTACTTTTTGAAGGATGGAAGAGTTGATGTAGGAACATCTTTTTTGAGTCCCCTTTTGATGTAGGGACATCTTTTATAGAGACCCTTTTTCATCCCTATAGGTGGTTGATTTTTTGATTTTGAAATTTGGAAAGATGTCTTGGAGGTTGATGAGACATGATATGCACAAGCCACGATATTACGTACGTGATATCGCGGCCAACGCGATATCGTGTACGCGATATCATGTCATCCCCTGCGATATCGCAGTCCGCCACCAAATCTATAAATAAGAGGCGTCACTCCCCTCATTTCTAATAATAGGCGTAAAGTAGTGAAGCTCTGGCGGATTGATCACCCCAGAGATAGAATATTTTCCATGTGCCAGCAGTAGGAGTCCCCCAAGTGAACGGTTCTTTATTCAAGCAGCTTTGTACCTGAATGCAAGTTGTGTACGGCAATAAAGACAAGCTTTTTGGATAAACCTTGCAGTGCATGGATAGGTTTATTTAATGTTATTTACTACTTTCTTAGTAACGCGGCATGAGTACGACTTGGTTACAAGCATTGACAAATGTGTACGGCTAGCCAAGGAATCGGCTACTCATCGCGATTAGATTCTCTCACCCTTTCCTCCTAGAACATGGGACAAGTACGACTTGATTACGAGCATCTACGGATGTGTACGGCTAGTCAAGGAATCGGCTACTTGTCACACTTAGGCTAGTTAGGTGCCTCAGTACAACCGCTTTGAGCACGTGCATTACGTGTGGTAATCCCAGTAACGATTAGCGTTTGGTAGCCACGGTTGCATAGTTCAGGGTGTGTACAGCAAGTGGGAACGGATGCTGATGCTAGGACTTAGTGCTGTAGTTAGAATTAGTTTTAGTCTCTCAACCCTTCATCCTTTAGCATAGGAGATAAACCAGAAAATACCAAAAAAATCATATACCTCGGACTTACTTAACCATACACCGTGACAACAACAAGTAAGTCTGGGAAGACAACAATTAATTAACCCCAAGTCTTCCTTGCGGCGTTTAGGCATTTAGTCTACAGAGTTCGACCAGATAGCGCGTGCTACGCTCATTTCGTATGGTTGAGTGTAGGGGTACCTCACCACTCATCAGAGGTAAGAAAGAATCTTGGCTCAAAGTTGGTCATGCACATAATACATTCAATTTATAGAGGAGATATCTCTTACTATAGCATAGAAGTCTCTAGGGAGACATCTAACCTTAGAAGAAGATGTCCCACTTCAACAAAAGATGTCTTGTATGAAGAAGAGACATCTTTTCTAAAAGTAGAAGGTTAACAAAAGATGTCTTACCAAGCTTGTAGATGTTCCATATGGCTGAGAAAAATTCCAATTTGGTAATCCCAATCCTAAAAATAAGCAAAAAAGATGAGGAGAAGAATGAAAATAGCAAAAAATCTCCAGGTGTATCATGGAAAATAATTTCCTAGGATTCTTATCTTCAAATCAATAAATATTAATTATGTTTCATGTTTTGTGACATGTAGAGTAGCATGAAAGTTGGAAAGAGATATTGCATAAGAGTTGTATGCATCTCTTAGTCAATTATAAGTGTTTGAACATTATGAATCTTGTGTTTAAGTGTGAATATTAGTCTTGTGTTATGGGAAATATCTAGATTGATTGTGCCTTGCATTAAGGTTAACCATTGTATGGCTATAGAGGCTCATGCTCTACAATATCATCAAGTGTATGAGCATTGTTGTTGTTATGGGTTATGAAACTACTATAATTGTAATCTTCTTTTCAATTCATAGAAGATAGCTAGTTTTCTTGTTTTCTATAAAATAAATTTATCTTTCATATATTCTAAATTTGATCTACTTGTGAAGGATTAAAGCAAATTGGAATGATCCTGCTCCACACTCCAACAATTAATGCCTAGGGAATGTTACCTTCTTTAGAGAAAAATTGATCTTCACTAGCTAAAGGAAAACTACAAGAACCTCTTCTAAATTTGGAAAACCTCTAAGTCTTTTTCGATTAATAGATGAATCAAATATTATTGTAGATTTTGATAAAATTATTAATCATTGTATCATTTATCAATATTGTAAACTTAACAAATGGTGTCAAGCTAGACCTTTTTAATTCTCCACCATGGCCTGAATTAAAGAACTCTATGGCTAATGTTAAATCATAGTAATGATACTGAATACTAACTTTGAAGATCACATATCTAATGGAATCCTCTATAGATAAGAGTAGGTTAGAATTTCTTATTTTATTTGACACTATCTCATAATAAGTAGCCATTGCATAATGCAATTTCATTTTCTTGGTACTAGCCTTTGAACTAGAGGCTTCACTATGGGGATTTTCACAGTGACTTTCTAGGTTGTGATACTAGTGGTGATGATGATGATGGTGTGTCACTTTGAATGTACTCAAATGAGGTTGGTGATGGGGTGCACTTATTACACTTGCTTTTGGATAAACCTTGTGTATGTCCTTGTCCTCTAGCATCATGAGTCATTTCAACAAATAGTTTTTCTACAACTAGAAAAATTAAGGCTTTTGAATTTAAAAATTTGGATGGTAGAAAATATCGTGTGTTTCAAATTGAATATATTGTGCAGGATTTTCCTACCTCATACTCAATTTTGAAAACTTAAAAGTTAAAATAATTCAGAAACAAATACATAAATCGTAAGATATATTATCCTTATGTTTTAATAGAAAAATCATGATATTTTGACTACAAATTAACTTCAAATACTTTCAGATGAAAATAAAAAAGATAAGTTAACTTAGAACTCACTAGTAGAAAAAGACTACTTAATGTACTAAGCTCTTTTTGTGATTTTTATAATTTTTTGTAGTTGAGAAAATAAAATTTGATAGTTAATTTCTATACTTACATTCACATTAAATGCACCTAACTACAAAAACGTCATAGATGTTTCAAGATGATAATTGACAAAGTCATCAAAACCTGATGTTCCAATATCATGTTAAGTTTTGTGATGTTTAGATCATTAGCTCCAAGATGTTTGAAAGAGTTTGACGACTATTAAAATCAAGATAACTATACTCCATGAATATAATATAATCCACAATGTTATATGTATTATACTTAAAATATAATCAAATAATGTAATAGAGAAGAATAATATTAAACCAAGTATCTCCATTATTGTATTGTGTTATGTTATATCGTTCCCTTCCTAGGACAACTAGAATTAATACTTATATAGATGTAATGGAATAGTCATGTCTAAAGTGTGAATGAACACAATGAATAGTTAACATGAGTTAAGACATAAGAAATATAATTATTCATAATTAACTCTAAACTTTAAGTCATATAATATAAAACACCATATACAGTATTGTATGTCATGATGACATATACAAGTATTCATAGTATTGCTAAATATAGACATCAACTACTATTTTAAGCTTGCAAGAATACATCAAATATTTAATAATGGTTTGGTCCTTTGATTTTTATTCATCATATCTCTTTTCTCAATAATTGTATGACATCATCTAGTGATCAATGCTAATGTTATCTAATGATTTCATTGACTTTACTTAGATAGAAGCAATGTTGAACCTAAACTAATTGCTCATCATACCCCCATGATTGACTTACTAACTATTCATTATACTACCATGATTAATTAAAAACTCATCTTCCAGTTAAACAAAAATAAAATAGAGTTTGTGATAAAATTATGAAGGTGACTCAACTGACTAACTTGACTAGACTTTAAAGTTGCATTATGAAATTTATTCAAGTAATTTACAAATGATATAACATTAAATTAAAAAAATTTATAAAAATTGGCATGCCTTCAAAAAAATTTTCCAACAATAGATCTTTATGTTGTTCTAGGTGATGATGGTTCCTCTTGCTATGTTGGCTCTTGCAGTTGGTTAATAGCTTGTTCCTCCAAATGAAAATTATTGAGAATGGCATGGTGCTTCTTTACATTTATTCATGGATCATTAATGATCCAAGCTAAGTGGGATAGGTTCACAACTTTTTGAATTTTCCATGTTCATGGTAGATTTGGAAACATCTTGTTTTCTTGAATAAACTAGGTATCAAATAGTCAATGGAGTATGTCAAGTGCTCTAACTTTCTCCTTAAGCTCCTCATATTCTACCATCTCCTTTCTAGGTTCTTTATGATATTACATTGTCTGTTGTGTTGGATTTGGAGGATCCTTAGCTTAGTTGTTACTTCGTGTAATTTCTTCTTTACTTTGTCATGGAGTTTACACTTATTTTTAAACATTGTAAAGCTAACTACTACATGTTTCTTCACTTCATTTGTTGGATGGCCAACTATTAACATGATAATATTTGCATACTTAAGGTCAACAAGTTCCATGTAATCCATCATTTCTTCAATTTGCAGGTTCTTGAATTTTATTTCTACCCAAATTAAAGTAATTCTATTAAGAATTCTTTTCTAGGAAATGTCTATAGATTGTTACAAAGTAGCATTAATGTGTACTTTGGCTGCCTTGGTCTCCTTCTCATTTATCTTTTGTTGGAGACCTACCTACTTCTTCTAATGCCTTTCAAACATGTCTTGTTTAGTAACCTTATTCTTCTAGGTTTCAATCTCTATTGTGGATATTTGTTATAATGTTCTAACCTCTTTCATTGATAGATTCATGTTTTTATATGCTAACCTCTTAATGTTTACATTTGCCCTCAAAAACTATTCATGAAGGTGATTTAGCTTATTTTCTACCTATTCTCTTTAGCTACTTACATCAACCTTCAATTTTCTACTATCAATCCCATATTTTCTTCTTTTAACATGAGGATGATCTTCTAATGTTCATAAATTCTTGCTTAAGCTTTGGATTCATCCCATATAGCCTTTTCTCTTTCAACTTATAATTGATGTTTCTTGGCCTTAAATGATCAAGTTTCTCATTTTAAACTGATTTTAGAATAAGAAACTTGATTGGATCTTGCAATTGAATGTGATGTTGGATGATCTTATCATATAGCCTTTACACATATGACTATGTATTTTAGGGTTATTTTTGTAATCACCAACTTTTCCTTGATTGATATTAATTTAGACTATGCTTCTATGACATCTTTAGGAATTTCAAAAATATCTTGAATAGTCTACCTTATTTATAAAAATCTATCCAAGACATGCTCATGTTACTTCACATTCATTATTTTAGCATGAGCAGATATCTAAACATCTTGCATACTAGTGAAATTATGAATGGGTGCTATTAGAATATTTAAATTTATGCTAACATGATTAGTAACATCCTTGATGGTAGCTTCTTAGCATTCATAAGGCATAACCAAGATTATGACCCCATTTCATGATTCAAGGATAACTTGGAATGTGGAAAAATTCCCATATATTTGATTTATCCAATCATCCCTTGTAACATTCATTGAGATTTGGTTGGTAATAAAATTCATAGAGACTTCAGGTTTATCCATGGACACACTTAATAATTGTTGGAATTCTCTTTGCCTCTAGCTCACGGATTATGAAATTTCTTGTAGATGACTCTTGAATACTTTATAGAAATTATGATTTACTCCAAAAACATGAGTACTTGGTCCTACACCTCTAATTTCTATTGTAGATATGCTTTGTGAAAATTTGGTGCTATGAGGTTTTATCCCTTGATCCTTATTTGTAGGTCTAGTTTAATCATCTCTTCCGATGATGCATTTTAAGTCTTTCTAATCACATCATTAGTATATTTGACTATCCCTACCCATTTGCAAAACTTATTTATAGAGTAGGAAAATGGTAGTATAGGCTCGCCTAATTGTCACTCTACAAATCACCTCTTAATCTTTAAGAAAAGAAGATAAGACATATTTACTATATACTTTCCACTCAGGATAGCACTTGCTCTTGTTGCATAAGTGGAAATTATTGTTTAAGTGCTTCATGGAGTAGATGTGATATATCATTATCTTGAAGAATATCCTTTTAGCTAGAGATAGGAATCAAAATGTCTTACTTTTATCCCCATTGGATCTCTCCAATCACAAATTCATAGTCTATGTATCTAACCTAGTAAAAAATACAACTATTTCAAGACCAAAGTTGGATAATACCAATGCTACAATGATATCTTCAATAGAGTAGGATACTAAGAGTTGTTCAATCTTCATTGTAGAATCTTCTTGCCTATTGTACTAAAATTTGTACATTTTCCCAAGATACCATTCTCTATTTGTTGAAATTATTAGCCAAAATGGAGAAGCTTGTGACTACTTTTGTACCTCTAGAGATGTAAATTCTAGGAATGACCCAAAATTTAGTTCTATGATGATCTATATACACTCATTAGTATGTGTGAGTTTTCTTCTTATTTATGGTTCTTGTTGTATTAATAGCTCCACTTATGTAGATTACTAAGTTTGAGGTGTAGATTTCTGAATAGTTAGATATTGAACCTTCAATTCTTCTCAACCTTTTCCTTCTACTTATGATTATTGTGGTTAATCTTTGCCTCTTTCTCTTCCTCTGCATGTTATTCTTATGGTCTTTTCTCTCATGGCTATGAGGGTTTACCAACTTTGAGCACTTAGATACCATTTGTAATCATCAAGGATCAATTATTAGTCCTCCAAGGATTTTCCATGATGACTTGGCAATTCCAATCCTTTGCGTTAAATCAAAACATTGAAAATTTACACATAATATGATTACACAATATCATTTCTTAAGCTCAAAGATAATCAAATCATCAACTTATTAACATATTTTTCATGAAATTTCATCATTTTCATCATTAACTACCTTAGTAGATTTGATAATGGGTGTTAGAAAACTTTTGAAAATTGCACTTAGAATTCTCTATGACAAAGAACTCAAATCTAGGAGGTTAAGTGTTTTTAAATTTCATAAATCTAGCTTTTGGATTGTAAGTTATGGCTTTTGAAAATCTTTAGGATTTGAATATGACAAAAGCTCCTCTTATGTTTCAATGAATATGAATAATTTGGCATACGAGTAGAGGTATATAGCTTTATATAAGGGTGATATTGTAGCTACAATATCATCAACCTAAAACATATCTTTTGCTTATTTTCACTTTGAAATATTACCATTTTCTTACATCTAGTGGATCCTAGGGCTTCCAAAGGAATGCCAAATTAGATTATTGGTCTTTCCTATGGCTAGGGTAATTAGAAATGATTAACTAATGGCTTTAAGATTTAAATTGCATAAAAATAAGGAGATTAAGGAAGAATTTATGAAATTACAACAAAGTAGATGAGTTTCTCATGTTGTTCAAGAGAGTATGGTATTAATTCATGGATATGATCCTTAGGAATTGTACATGTGGATCTTAGCCAGAGTAGGCTCATATCTTAATGTCCTTATATAATCATTTACATAAGAATTTGTAGGTAGTTAAGTGTTGGCACTATAATCCACGTTAACACGTTCACGCATTGTTGATAATGCACTTCCTCATTTCTGCATTGGCATTAAAGTGGCCTCCATATCCCATAATGTGGCCTCCATATTCGATAATAGATAACACTTTTTTATATTGGCATTGAGATGGCATCCACATCTAGATGGGGTTTTGGGTCTCTTATTTTTCAAATTTTTTTCATGGTAACCGATTTTGTGGCCTATAAATTTGTTCTTGATGGGAGAACAAAGGTACTAAGGAATCACAGTAGGATTACAATTCTAGTCCCTTTCATAGATGCTTAAAGGTTGCATACACCATTGTTGTTTGAAAGAATAATCCGAATGCCAAGTTTAATCTAAGGCATAAATGGCTAGAGGTCAATTCCATTTGCTTAGGCATTGTGCATTTCTGGTTATTTATGCATGTGAATTTCTTGTGCCATTTGCTTCCACATTCTATACTTTGATTGCTTGGGAAATCTAGTTTTCTACACAATTATTTTCTTACATTTGGTATCAGAGCATTATATCTTTGTCTTGATGTGGTTTTTGATGATGGTACAATTTGGAGACAACGTTGTTTAATATTTCTATGCATAGCTGGATTTTTTTGATTTATGTATGCATCATGATTTCTTGGAATATCGTGTTGTAAGTTGTATTACAAGGAATCTAGGGAAAATGCTTCAATAAGGGTTAACTCAGGTACAAGTTCAACCTCCCTAGGAAACATTTCCCTTAGCATGATAGGTATAGCATTAGTAAAGTTTTGTGTAGGGTCCAAGCGAAGGGATCACACCCACCAATTTGATATGCGTACATTAAATATACTTGAGGAAAGATCATAATCCATTTCTGCTTTCACGAAAAAGAAAGCTGGACCAACAGATTATGTCATGGAAATGCAAAGTAGTTGTAACCTAAATTTTAAAGGTGCCATTTTTCCATAGGTATAAAGTTATATGTTTTGATCAAGTCATATATCCATCATGTATTATTCTTATGGTCATATGCATCAAGTCATTCAATAATTTTGATAAAGTGGTAACAACTAGATATGCATAAAGTTGTTCAATATTTTGATAAAATTATGTTTATACCATGTTGAATTTGGTAATTTATCAATTTTATGTATATTTTTGTATATGTGTGCATCATTTTCTGCATATGAATTATAACTAGTAATCTATACAATTTTGTATAATTAGAGAGTAGCCACAACATCTTTAATTATGCAAAATTATGTACTAAAAGCTTTTAGATCACATATGGTAGAAAACATTAAAAATTATGATTAATCATATGTAATATGATAAATTTTGTCCTAGAGGAGGTTTTATTGTATTTATTATGATTAATTAGGATGATATGTTAAATTAATTTTTCTTAATTTGCCCATAGGGATTAAGAAAAGGAATATAATTTAATAGTTTCATCGTAAGGATATATGAATTTGTTTGAATTAAAATTTAGCCCACAAGCAATTTTATGTCATTTGATTCATATTTTTCATGATTTACATTGGTAAACATTTCTTATGATATTTTAACCTCAAATTTAGTGACATAAGAAATTTTAATTATGCAGTTGTACAACATGTAAGCTACTCTGATTTTAAATGTGACATTCCTGAATTAAAGGATGATAATTATAAGATGTGGAAGGAGAGAATTCTTCTTCATTTAGGCTAGATGAACATTGATTATGCTATCCGTAAGGATGAACCACTTGTCATTATAGCAATCAGCCATTCGGATGATATTGGTAATTATGAAAAATGGGAGCAATCTAATCGCCTATGTCATGTTCATAAAAACCAAGATCTCAACTGGTATGCGTGGTTCATTGGAATAGTATGACAATGTATGTGCTTTGCTAAAGGCCATTGATGAACAATTTGAGTCTTCAGATAAGGCATTTACCAGCACCTTGATAATGAAGTTCTCATCCAAGAAGCTCACTGAAATTTGTGGTGTGCATGAGCACATCATGCAAATGAGGGATATAGCAGCTTAACTCAAAATACTTGAGGTTGAGATGTCAGAATCTTTCCTTGTGCACTACATCCTAAACACACTTCCATCACAGTACGAATCCTTTAAGATTTCTTATAACACACATAAGAACAAATGGTCAATCAATGAACTAATGACCATGTGTGTGTAAGAAGAGGGGAGACTTGCTATAGAAGCAAAAGAGAGTGTGCATTTGGCTACACAAGGAAAGAATAAAGAACAAGCCAAAGCCAAGTGGAAGGTCAAATTGCTTGCACAAGCTAATATTAAGAAGGAATCCAGATGTTTTTTCTGCAAAAAGAAAGAACACATAAAGAAGGATTGTTCTAAATGTTAGAAATGGCTTGAAAAGAAAGGTACTCAAATTTCACTTGTTTGTTTTGAATCTAATATGGTTGATGTTGACCATGACACATGGTGGATTGACTCTGGTTCTACAATCCATGTTACCAATTCCTTACAAAGTGTGCAAAACCTAAGGAAGCCAATGGGAAGTGAGTCATGCATCTATTCAAGCAACAAGATGCACTTGCATGTGGAGGTAATCAAAGCATGCAAATTAGTTTTAAGCAGTGATTTTGTTTTAGAGTTGGAAAAGACATTTTATATTCCTAGTTTTTCAAGGAATTTAATTTCTATTTCAAGGCTTGTATCATTGGGATTTTCCTTTAATTTTCTAGATATTATATTCAATCTATATTATAGATAGGAACTTATTGGAAATGGTACATTGACAGATGATCTTTTCAACATTAATTTACAAAAGAAAACTTCTTATACTTCTATGCATGTTTATGCTGGCATTAAGAGATGTGTTATGAATGATAAATCCTCTATGTTGTGGCATCGTAGATTAGGACATATTTCTATTGAGAGAATTAAGATATTAGTAAATGATGGAGTACTTAGTACTCTAGATTTTTTTTGACTTTGACACTTGTGTGGACTACATAAAGAGAAAGCAGATCAATATGTCAAAGAAAGGTGCCAAGAAGAGTTCAGACATATTAGAAATCATACATACAAATATTTGTAGTCCAGATATGGATGCATATGATCAAAAGTATTCTATTACCTTTATTGATGATTACTCACGATATATGTATCTCTACCTACTTCATAATAAGAGCAAAGCTTTAGATGCATTTAAGGTGTTTAAGGCTAAAGTAGAGAAACAATGCGGTAAGCAAATAAAGTTAGTGAGATCTAATAGAGGTGGTGAATACTATGGTAGAGATATTGATGATGGACAAGCACCTAGTCCATTTGCTAAGTTTCTTCAAGAGCATGGAATTGTTGTCCAGTACACTATGCCTAGTTCTCTAGACCAAAATGGTGTGGTAGAAAGAAGAAATAAAACATTATTGGACATGGTGTGAAGTATGCTTAGCAACTCCAAGCTTCCTAAGTCCTTGTGGACTAAAGCTCTCAAGATAGTGGTGTATATATTAAACCAAGTTCCAACCAAGGCTGTCTCAAAGACATCATTTGAATTATGGAAAGGTTGGAAACCAAGTTTGTGACATATATGCATTTGGGAATTCCTGTTTGAAGTAAGAGTCTATAATCCACAAGAAAAGAAGCTAGACCCAAGGACCATAAGCGGGTATTTTGTTGGATATGTTGAACAATCTAAGGGATACAGATTTTATTGTCCATCACATACTACTAGCTTTATGAAATCAAGGAATGCTAAATTTCTTGAGAATGACTTGATTAGTAGGATCAATATATCTTGGAACATTGTTCCTAAGATCATACAAATGCTCAACCCACTATTTCAAATGATAGACTAATTGTTATGCACAATATGTCTAGAGCACAAATGTGTAATGAACAACAACTAGTACATGAAGTTCCACAAAATGCTGATCAAGAAGTAGTAGATCCAATTGAACAATAGATACGAGAACCTATTGAACAACATGTTGAACATCATGATCCTCAAGAGAATGATGAACCAACATTAAGAAGATCTACTAGAGTAAGGTGATCAGCAATTTCTAGTGACTATATGGTGTATCTACAAGAGTCTGACTACAACATAGGAGCTAAAAATGATCCTGAAACATTTTCACAAGCCATGAGTTGTATGGAATCTAACTTGTGGTATGATGCCATGAAAAATGAGATAAACTCTATGTCATCTAATGGAGTTTGGCGTCTTGTCAAGTTACCTAATGGTGTAAAAGCCATTAGATGCAAATGGTTCTTCAAGACTAAGAAAGACTCATTGGGTAACATTGAAAGATATAAGGCCAAACTTGTTGCTAAAGGGTTCACTCAGAAAGAGGGAATAGATTACAAGGAGACCTTTTCTCTTGTATCTAATAAGGACTTTCTTTGTGTTATCATGGCATTGGTTGCCCATTTTAATCTTGAATTACATCAAATGGATGTGAAAATAGCATTCCTTAATGGTGATCTAGAGGAAGAGGTTTATATGAAACAACTTGAAGGATTTTTCTCTAGTGATGGTGAGCAATTTGTGTGCAAGCTTAAGAAATCCATATATGGATCGAAATAAGCCTCCTGTCAATGGTACTTAAAATTCCATGATATCATCACTTCATTTGGTTTTGAAGAAAACATCATGAATCAATGTATATACCAGAAGGTTAGTGGGAGCAAAATTTGTTTCCTTGTACTATATGTGGATGATATCCTTCTTGCAACCAATAATAGTGGATTTCTATATGAGGTGAAACATTTTCTCTCTAAGAATTTCAACATGAAGGATTTGGTGAGGCATCTTATGTCAGTGGCATTTAGATCCATAGGGATAGATATAGATGTATTTTGGAACTATTGTAGAAAACCTATATCAATAAAGTTTTAGAGAGGTCTCAGATGAAAGATTGTCTACCAAGTATAGCACCCATTATGAAGGGTGATAGGTTTAGTTTGAACCAGTGCCCTAAGAATGATTTAGAGAAGAGTCAAATGAGCAACATTCCATATGCTTCAGCTATTGGAAGCCTTATGTATGCTCAGGTCTGCACAAGACCTGACATTGCATTTGTTGTGGGAATGTTGGGTAGATATTAGAGTAATCTAGGTATTGACCACTAGAGGGCAGCAAAGAAAGTGATGAGGTACCTTCAAGGTACAAAAGACTACATGCTTATGTATAAAAAAATTAACTCCTTGGAGGTGATTGGCTACTCCAATTCAAACTTTTTTGGTTGTGTTGATTCATGAAAATCAACATCTGGTTATGTTTTTATGCTAGCTGGAAGAGCTATATCCTAGAGGAGTGGAAAGCAAACTTTGGTTGCTACTTCCACCATGGAGGCAGAGTTCGTTTCTTATATCACATGTTGTATGGTTAAAGAGTTTTATATCAGGGCTTAGAATTGTGGATTCTATATCTAGACCATTAAGAATGTTTTGTGACAATTCAACTGCTATCTTTATGGCTAAGAATAATAAGAGTGACAGTTGAAGTAAACACATCAACATAAAGTACTTAGCCATAAGGGAATGCATTAAGGAAAACAAAGTGGTCATTGAGCATTTATGCACTAAATTGATGATAGTTGATCCTTTGACAAAAGGAATACCACTGAAGTCATTTAAGGATCATGTAGTTTAAATCGGACTTGGTTCCATAATGTAATTTGTTGTACATACAACTTTACAGTCTTAATGAAACTGTTATTCAACTGTGTTATTTTCTCATATGGTTTACGCATATAGTTATTAAAAAAAATACACATATGGCAAGGCCTAGAATAAACATTGGGTTTATTTATAAAATTTAGTTACCATATAAGGAATTAAGTTTTGAGAGATAATACATTGTAATACATGGAAGATAATACTCACATTGAGAAGAACTATTGCCATGATTCATGCATTTATTTTTTGAAATCTAAATTTGATTAAATATAGAGACCAAGTGGCGTTAATGTGTCCTCCATATCCCATAACGTGGCCTCCATATCCGATAACAGATAACACTTTTTTGTGTTGGTGTTGGGGTGGCATCCACATCCGGATGAGGTTTTGGATCTTTCATTTTTCAAATTTTTCTCATGGTAATTGATTCATTCTTGATGGGAGAACAAAGGTACCAAGGAATCACAACAAGATTGTAGTTTTGGTCATTGTCACAGATGTTTAAAGGTTGCATACACCATCGTTGCAAAGCATCGGTGTAAAAGAAGAATTCAAATGCCAAGTTTAATTTGAGGCATCAATGGCTGGAGGTCAGTTCCATTTGCTCAGGCATTGTGCATTTCTGATTATTTATGTATGTGAATTTCTTGTGCCATTTTCTTCCGCATTCTGTACTTTGATTATTTGTGCAATCATGTTTTCTGCACAATTATTTTCTTACAAGCACATTTCAACTATGTAATGGAGCAGGATTTATGATTAAAAGGTGATTCCAAGCCCAAGAAAAGAGATTGTCTTTGGAAAGGTGTGCTAGAAGTAAATCTGATGAACCATTATCCAAAGAGTATAGGACAAAGAGAAAGAAAGGTAGAACAAAGATGCAAAGTTTTCAAATTATTGATGGATTTAAAGGTTCAAGCAGAGACTGCTAATGAAACAATGTCAAATGGAAGCAACCTTAAACATGAGGAAGATTTTATGGAGGCCAACAAGCCAGAAAATTGACTATTTTAACAAGTACTTGAATGAATAGCAATTAAAATGTATAGGCAGACTACTAAAATCGTCTAGCTTTGTTCCATATTTTATTTATGGACCGAATGGCACTGGTAAAACAAGCACTATCGTAAAGGCAATTGTGCAGATTTAACAAAAAAACAAGAACCTGCGTTCTTGCATCCTTACATGCACTCCATCAGGCATTTCACACGTCTTTCTTGATGAATCTGGTCAAGCATGTGAGCCAGAAATATTGGCACCCATCGTCAATCTTGTGAGTAAGGACACCGCAAAATTTCTGACACGTTTTACCAGCAAACGTTGAGTTCTTGTGTTCCACAAAAAAAATTGAGATGTCACTCTCTAGCTGGGTTGATGCTCCAAACAGAATTGGTCCAGTACTCATTACGGGTTCAAAGTACTTCAACAATTTCAATAGAAGATCTCGATGTTATAGCCCACAGCAAGTTACATTCGTTCTAAGCTTGCTTGAAACTGTCAAGAAGAATAATTCACGATCAACTGTTGCAAATGATATTGGAATTATTATGCCATCTTCTAAACACATGGAAATTTTAGAGAATTCCATCTTTGCATGGTGTTGAGCGACTCCAAGAAGATGAAAAAGCTATAATAATTGTATTGCCAAATCCATGCGGAGATATGGGACGATTGAGATCTCCAAAATATTTCAATGTAACTGTTCCAAATGGCAAGACGTGCAGGTCTACGAGGTATTGATAATCAAGGACATGCAGTTATTGTTCAAACTCCTTTCGATGGAGTACAGGAATGTTGCAGACTTATTTTTGCTGGGCACGCAGCCATGGTCGCAGCTTTGGCCAGATGCTGCGGACACTGTGTATCCTTCTCCATTTCATCCTTCGTGGCCAGAGTTGCAGTTTACCTCAACTACTCCTGCCTATTTCTCCAAGAAGGTTGCTGTTATGCGGGAGATTGCCATGTTCAGCGACAAAGCAACAGTACAGAGGAACGTGCCATGGAAAAAGGGGGATAGCAAGCACCACGGATCTTACGTGCCTCCGTACACGGCATATTACTGCCCACCTGGATCGCTTCATGTGGTTTCCTCTTTTTGCATGAAGAAAGGTTGTTTCAAAAATGGAATTGAAGAGACCGGCCTTCCCAAGACGGGGAATTGAAAATTGTTCAGTGTATCAACGAACAGTTAATTCTCATGGTTGTAAATTTGTTGGTGGTTATAACACACCTCAACTTCTTATGATGATTGTAACTACCTTTTGTAACTACCTAAGTCACTATAAAAAGAGCTTCAGGGGTAGAATGAAAAGAGCAAATTTGGAAGAAAGTTGGAAGAATTATTGGAGATTTTCTGTATAGTATGGCTTGCTTATTGCATCAATTCAACTGCTTTGTTTAAATCCTATGAGTTCTTTTCTTCTCATTTTGTCTTAGTTCTTTAACTAATGGTTTAGATAGTACTATGCTTGGCATTTAATTTCGGGATTTTCTAATTGCTTTTATAGCTCTATTTTCACACAATTCTAGACTTCTATTTGATTGTCATATAAGAGCTTATCTTATCTTTGAAAAGCATCTTAAGCAATTTAATATTAATGCCTTTATGAAACTCCCTGTTCGAGTTTAGAGGATCTAGAAAATATTTGTTATTTTGAAATGACTTGAAATAACTTCATTTTTTAAAGTCTTTTCCTTGATGTTTCAATCTTGAAATTGTTAAATCAATTCTAATAGCTCTATTGTTTGCAATTCTTAACAATTATTTAATTAGCCAAATAATCGCTTGTATTTTGTCATTTACAAAATATTTTTGTAGTTTAATGAGGGTGTCTTATACGAAATTGCTTGTTGAGCTCAAAAGGTTTAGACAATTTGTAATAGTTTAGATTGAATTGGAATAGCTTTATTTCAAAGTGTTTTCTCATGTTCAATTTATCTCACTTAAATGTTTGAGATTTCACACAAATCTACTTTTCTTTCTTCTTCTCTTTTAAAATCCATTGAATCTTGCTCTATTTCTAGTTTTTTTGTGGATCTTTTTCTCTAGGGGAAACTAGGAGTATATTTCTGCAGAATTGTACTTAAGCAATTTTGTGAACTTTTATTTGTTTCAAGAAACATACATAAACCCAACCATTTCAACAATCATAACAGCAAACATACATGTATGCTTAGTTTGCTCTACTACCACTGAGTTTATTTAGAGGTATTTGGGCCTTGGTATTACCACAGACCAGCAAGCACCCAAACTTAAGTTTGAAGGAACACCTTCATTTCCCATGATCCCAATTGCAAGACCGAAGGAAAACATTGGTGGTCCCAAATGGTTGCTGACAATAGCTTAAATTTTAATTAGAACTTGTAACTTAATTAGCAAGTTTCATTTGAGTTCACATCAACTCAAGATAAAAAGTGGGAGATGGGATGTTGGAATCTGAAACAAGTGAGACATAGGTACATCCCAAGATATATTGTCTAATTAAAACTTTATATAACTTAGCATTGTCCACTGGAATCAAATCCATGACATGAAGCTTCCAAATCAAGTGTTTTACAACTTGGCTAACACCTCATTGTTAAATGGATTAATCTTCCTAGGGAAGAACACATATGCAGGCTTTGTGGATCAATAGCTCTTGAGAACAAGTACCATGTCTTTCTTATTTATCCTTTAACCAATCATCTCTACCAAAAATATAATATTACAATAAAAATTTTGTATGACTTATTTTTGTTACATCTGTTAAATCTATTTTTTTTTCTATGAGATAAATGTACTTTTTATCTAATAGATCATTTTTGGTCTACAAATACAATAAAATCTTCAGTTTCAATTTTAGTTTCTTTATTTTCTATCTTCAAATCATTCTCACCAAAAAAAATTCTACTATAATAACTTTGCAAAAACCCCTGAGATCAACAAAAATTTTCTCTAACAAAAGTTGGTATTTTGCCAAAGCTTCCTACCCTGAATCCTCTTCCTATTTGAAGTTCAAGAACAAATGTTGAATGTGATGTAAATTTTGTTAGAATTGGAATTACACTTCCTACTAACAATTAATTTTCCTCTCTTGATTTTTCAAAGCATTATTTATAAGGTTGTACACTTGAGTAGACATTCCTAAAATTAGAAAATTCTTTCCATGTTTTTCATGTTTTCTACTTGGTGCTAGTATGTGATGTACTATGAATTTTTTTTTGCTTATTATTAATATTATTTTACATGTATACAACCACCTGCCACACCTTTCCACCCCTCACAAAAATATAACATGTTAAAACTTAGGAGTACTAAACCTCAAAAATAAAATGTATTCAACATCATCTTGGTACTTTTATCCCATAGGTTGATTATTGAGGTATTCAACATCATATTGGATTTCACAATTAATATGACTAGCTAACTTAATTGGTAATTTTCTTTATGATATTTTTAAAAATCATAGCATGTATATTTCGACTGTCCAATAGATCCAAAAATCTACAGAAGTAACAAAATTTTAATTTAATTTTCAATTTCAATTCTGCTAAAGTATTATGTTGGCTATTTGTCTACTAACTCATAGTTCCTCAACAACAAGATGTTTGCCTAATGGTAAGACTCTTGATTTGAAAGCTCCAAGTCATGGGTTTGATTTTAGTGGGCAATGCTAGGTTAGAAAGTTCTAATCGGGCTATATATCTTGGAGTGTACCTATATTACAATTACTTCAAGTTCCCAACCCCAAACAACATAGTGTCAGCTTCAATTTTAATAAGCACCGCTAAGTTATAAAGTTATAATTTGACTCTACCTCTAAAAGGTAAATGTACTTAAAAAGAAAATATTTTAAGTTCGAACACAAACCCTTCTCCCCCAATGCCAGGTCAATGCTTAGATTTAAACATGTGATTGGCTAATCACAAGGTAATCACCCTCCCCAAAAATAAACTGGATTATAAATATCATCTTTAATCTAATGTAACCTAACCATATGTGGCATTGCCGATGTGCACTCTACAAAAGGCCTTAGGAGGCTTTATAGAAGAGAGAATATAGAAGGGAATGCCACTCATGAATTATGTGCTAGTCACATGGAGAGCTTTTTTTACAACTAGTTCATTTTTTAAGCTAAGTTGTAGCTTCATAATAGTTTTACAAAATTAATAAGTATTTTCAAAAATAACATTTTAAAATTCCTTTTCTTTGCATGACTTTTTGAGATCAAAGCATTGACTATGTTAAATAATGCACACATAAAAAAACCACTCATAAAGATGGCAGTTCATCTTGAATTGTCGTAAACCACACCTCTTGAATTGGCTATGAATAGCGACCATCACAACTCTCCTGCAACCTGTGATAGTTGATAGTCGGTACAACTCATTTCTTTCTCATGTGACTGGCCCATGTCAAGCTTAGGATGTGTTATTGTTGTTGCATGTAGGTAAGTAGCGAGGCCTATCTCAGGCTTAGGATGTGTTATTGTTGTTGCATGCAGGTAAGTAGGTAGGCCGATTCTGATCGAGTGCTTGCTTATGTTGGTCTGAAAATGCTTGGGGTAACAGCCCGGCTCTGGTTGCTGAGTTACTGTTCAACTTTGCATGCATTGCCAATCAGTCGCTTCAACAACAACATTCCAGTGAGAGCGAGAGCTTTCGGTGGCTCTGGCAGTGGCAGTATCCCCTCCATACCGAAACGCAAATTCAAATTCAACTCCTGCGGTGGCAGTGGCAGTGGCAGTAGCAAAGTTGTTGATGAAGCAGTGGATGTTTCAAAACTGTTTGTAGGTCCAGGAGTGGAAAGAGATGGCATAAGCAGGAAAAATGTGTTACCTGGCTCAAATATCGTAGTGGGTCCATATGCAGGCGATGCTAGAGTGAAGCAGGTCGAATTTGTCAAGAGCAGCGAAAGGCCCAAGGACTGCCCTAGAGATGGCCGCCCTGAAATTGCTCTTTTTGGTCGTTCCAATGTTGGCAAATCTTCTCTCATTAATTCACTTGTTCGTAGCAAAAAGCTTGCCATGACCTCCAAAAGGCCAGGTGCGAGCGTTTTACATAGCATTTTTACCCAATTCCGGTGATTATATCACGGGGAAAGAAAACCAAGATGAAAGTTTTGTTTTCCAAGTGAATGTAAATGTACCAGTATTTGTGTTATAATCATGAAATTGAGCGAATATGAAGTCTTTGGTAATAATGCACACAGACCACATAGGCAATAGCATTTGGAAATTTTAAATTTCGAGTTTGAGACTTTGGTAGGGAATGGGAAACTACGTATTACTCTCCCAAGTGAACTCTTTTCATAAATTCAAGGAAGGATGAACAAGTTTAGATATATATATAATTCAGTTTTTTTCACCATTCCAACAGTACTTTACGAGAGAATCTTTTTCTTCCAAACTAATTAAATTCTAAATTTGATTCATTGAGAATTGATTTTCTTATTGAAAAAAATCCCAAGGCAATTATTGAACCTTAAATTTTGTGTTGGTAATTAGCTGAGCCATTACATACCTATAATGATTCACATGAAAAGGTTCATCTCTTGGCCTAGTGTCTTGACTATAATTATTTATTTTCTTTGATAAATTCCAGCTAATACATAACCATAGTAATTCCCTTCAACAAATGATAGCGGCAGAGCAAGTATGATAGTTATTTATTTTCCATTGTGAGAACTGTTTGGCTACTAGTTTTAACATCAAATTTCAATGAAAAACATCAAATTTCAATTGAAAAATTGCCCAGTCATGTCCCTTTACAATTAAGGGATAAGACGGGGAAATTATTCTGTAAACATAAGTGTATTGTTGCTTGTAATATAAATTTGGAATGTTTTGCTTACCAGGTGTTACTTGTAATTTGCTCTTGGCAATGAATTTCAACCACCCAAATCCTAACCTGCATAAGTGAAACGCTGGAACGATACATGCCTCTAGTACTTTTCTTTCATGGCAATGTTGTGTTTTTAGATGTACCTATTCTCTAGCTAATGGAACTGTATACCAGAAATATCACAGTGCTTTTCCCAATTACCTAAACCATCAAAAGGATCAATCTCTTACTTGCTATCTCATCAATTTGGGATCAGTGTTTACGTTACCGAGTTTGTGGCTAAGTACCCTGCCTTGCACCAGTGGTATGCATGTAATTTGAACTGTTGTTCAACTGATGAGGAGATATCTCCTATACCTGTCTGTCATTGAATGGCTGAAGCTATCAGTGTAACCTCATGGTTTCTTTATATGAATGGACGGGCACATGTATATTTGTTATAATTCAGATGAACATTTTAAATATCTAATTGTGCTTGGTTGGCTCGTGATTTTTTTTTTTTTTGGGTTGGTTGGTTTGAATTAAGCACTATTAGGTAGGTGGGGAAGAAAATGGCTTGTTAATTAGTTAATTGCACTTTCCTTGGTACACTATTTCCTTTCGTGAAATCTTGTCTTTGAATGGCTTATAGGTTCATTGTGGAGCGTGGAGCCTGTAGCAGCAATTTAAATTAGCTTCTTGTTGCATTATTCATTGTCGATGATTATGTTTTTTTCCCTTTCAGGGAAGACAAGGCTTATTAATCATTTCTTGGTAAACAAGAGCTGGTACTTGGTAGACTTGCCAGGTTACGGGTATGTAGTATAAAGCTGAAAGTTGGGAGTGATTTTAATATTTTCCATTTTTGGTTCAAGGAAAAACACTTTTGCTGTATTTGAAATTCCATAAGGCATTAGCTCATTGAAACCTTGTTTTGTACTTGTTAGCATGACTCAATTTTATATATGAGAATGATTTTAGAGACGTTTTTAAGTACATTTTAAAATCATGATGAATACATTGATGAAAAATTAACATATGGTCCTTCTAATATATTCTTGGAAATCTAGAATATGAGTGGTCTTTCTGTTCGATGATATTGAAGATATTATTTATAAAGCACGGTAACAAGTGTACTATAGTGCTATGCCTAGCTTAAACAAGCTCAGGATTTATTTTCTTTGCTGGGGAAGGGGGGAAGAGGGTTGAGGATATTATTAGCAAAATATTTTAAATATGATTAAGAATACAATTACAATGGCCATAATGTGTAGATCACTCATTCTCACGAGCGTTGCAGTATACTAATCCCATTTTGCATAACTGCCTTGCAATTCATATATGACAAAATGGGACTGCCAATTTTTCGAGTGCCATGCCTCCGATAAAAAAGTAGAAGATTAGTCTGATTGGAGCAGAGAATGTTTCAAACAATTCACTGAAACAAAATTACAGGACTAGGCTAATCTGAAAGAAAAGAATGAAGAACTACAGAAGTTGAGAACAAATCCTTTGACTACAGCAAGCAATGTGCAACTCCGCACTAGTTCAGTAGTACCATATGGAACAGCATGCCTAATATATTGAGTTGGAGGTCAAGTTCTTGCAAATGCACAACTTCAAAGTTAGGCCAAGTTAAATAACTTTAAAATAAAGGTGAGAAATCACCGTTAAGGTTGTTTAATTATAAAATCGACTTGGAAAGTTGTATCTATGACTATATGAGGGAGTTGAGGGGCTACAATTGAAGGGGAGAAACATGATCTTATTATATCTGCAGATGATTTGATATAATAAGAGGAAGAATCGCAAGCTTTATTTGCATTGTTTACATTTACTGTAGCAGTTCCCTATGCTGTCACTGATCACGTCACCCTCAATACGTATGCAGAATATTTAGAATGTTTTGTCCGTTGGCTTAGGTATACTTCCTCTTGTTACGTTGATGCATTGATGGAACAATGCTATTGTTTATACCAAAAGTTCCAAGTTATTCCAAGTTTGTTTTCTGTCGAACAAATTTGGGATGTATATATTGATGATCAATTACAAGAGCTTATTATTTTGTTTAAAGTCATCATGGTACTTTTATGGTATAAAATATTTTATCTTTGATTGTAAATTGAAAAGGTAGCAGGATGCATTAAGAGCTAAGAAGAAATTTTGCATGCAAAGTTTACGTGGATGGAATGAATTACCAAGCATGTTTACGAGGAGTTGACCATGCATACCAAATTGTATCAATCTATAACAACCATATCAACAATGGGACAGGAATATTACATCTTGATTGTTAAACATGGAATACCAAAGTTCAAAGTTAGGCCAATGAAACATTGCATAGTTGCTTAGAGCATGCTTCTTCTAGGTTGCAAGTCAGGTTCATTTCTAATGGGCATGCTGATCTCTCACATCGTTATAATTTGCTTAAGTTCAATGAAAATATCGTGTTGGTAATATGTCCTGGGATACATATAGGCATCTAGTGTTGGTTCCAACACCCTCCTCTAGCTAAGAGTTAGGCCAATGAGAGGCAACTCCAGTGGTTAGCTTATTTTCTAACAGGGATTTGTAAGAAAGATGTTGCTAGTTCAACTCACACTAGAGGCATCATTATATTCTTCCATAATTCTTTGAAAATATCATGTTGGCTATATCTCATGAGGTGTAATTATAGGCAAAGTGCTTTGGGTTTTGACACCTCTAAAAGTTAGTCATGCCAAAAAGTCCTTAGATTTTTTTATACACTATACAGTGTTGGTTATGCAACAAAGCATAACTCTATTTAAGATATCAAAATTTATAGCAACATTGATCCCATGGGTTTAAAGAAAGTGGAAAAGTTGCATCATGCAAGATTCCACTGGGATGGACCTGCTCTAGCAGGTCATTTGAATAGTGTTGCAAACAAGTATATGTAGAATAAGAAGTTAAAAAATAAATTTCATGACAGGCTATTTGTTAAATACCAATAGTAGAGTATACGTATGAATTGTAGATCAAAATCTTGATTCCCATGATTGATCTAGCCCAACATGATGCAAATCAATGTTAAAATCACAATGCTAATTCTAAACAATTCCAAGTGATTCTAGATCATGATTTCAAGTGATTCCAAACAACTGGGACTTGTTTGTTACATTTTATTAACAGAAGTATATATGTTTTAAAAAATTCTTAGAAATGTGATAATCTTTCATGATTTTGTGATTCTTAACAACATTGGATCACAATTCTAAGTGATCCATGATTTGGAATCACTAAAATGTAAACTGATCTATGAATAAGCAAAAGTACTTCTGAAATGTGGATCAGATCGTGAATTGTTATCCCTTTCTTCGGTTGGTCTAGGTGACTTGACACCCTTGGAACTCAAGATCCACCATGTGTATATTAAACAAGAGGTTGATCATGTCATTAGCACCCAAAGGTGGTTTCCTACCTTCCAATCTTTCATATTCAAAGAGTCTTTGATTAAAACCCCTTATGATGATCTAGTGGCCTAAATTTGGAATGAAGGTCACAAACCTTCTGATCTATGAGACCTTGTCTTTCTAATTCTAAGGATCATAAAAGTTGGTAAGCCAGAGATCCTCAGATTCATCATACATTGTTTGGATCTAATCATTGGTGTCAACTTCCTTGACCCTGTTTCTAGAGAGGATTGCCAAGCCTACGGTCATCCTTCTGGAACCTATAACCATATAGTTCTACCCATTCCATTGAATGGATTGTCTATGCTTTGCAGTGATTTTGGTTTCCTGCAAAAAGATCATTCCATAGGGTCTATCGATGGCCAATTCCAGATGAGAATCTTCATAGTCTACTAGTAGACCTCTTTTGGAAGACCTCTTTTAGGGCCCTTGATTTCCCAATAAAATCTCCTTTGGCGTTTCTGTATGATTCATTGCCATTGTTGTGAATCAGGGGTGGAACTCATCTTGACCTGCAGAGGACCCTTTGAGCTGGGAGGGGTAGCTAAGAGAGTGGAACCTTGAGTGGGTTTAGCCCAGGTACCAAGATGAGAAAGCCTCTGAGAGACCCCAGAAACCGTAGGTGAGGCAGAGACACTTTGAGTGCTCCCAAAAACCTTGCCATCTTCCCTAATGGACATTTGTTCTTCGTTAGCTATAGGGCCATTGGACTTTAGTTGTTCATCAACTGCATGCTCTTTCTGCATTCCCTTTTCAAATTTGCTGTTTTTTCCAAGAAAAAGCAGATCTTTTCATGGGCCCCTAGCCATGGATGGGGCTAGTGTTGGAATTACAAGCAACAGAAGATATGCTTGGTTCTCTTGAACAACAAAGAATTAACTGAAGAAATTTATATTTCTGGAAACCTTAGGAAATTATCTACAATTTCTATAAACATAATTTACAAAGATTGAAGGAACAGTTTCAGATAGCAGAAAATCACACAATTTACAAAGATTGTATCTTCCAAATGGTATCTGATCTGCATGTAAAATTTGGATTGGGTGTAGCCATGTATCTCATCTTTCCAATCACTCAAAAATGTTTTGAAATTAGAGAGTTATGTTCAAAATAGTGGACACCACTCTTTTTAGAAGAGAACTCGTTGATTTGATGATAGAAATTGTTGATGAGTTATTGCTGAATTGTTGAATGTTCATGTTGAATTGATAAATGATGAATAGATGCTTGTTGATGAATAATGATGAATGTTGAATTGTTGAAAATTTCAATGGAATCTTCAATTGATGAATTTATCACACATACAACATGATTTACCCAAGAATTTAAAGACATTTGATGGGGCTAAGCTTGGCTATGATGGATAGGGCTTCCCCAATGAATAAAGAAACTTGAAAAATGAATGGACATATGAGATTGGAGCCAAGATAATGTTATATTTGCTCATCAATCTTTTTAGTAAAAATCAAATAAAATATTTATTTGACTTGTGACCTTTTGACTTTAATGAAAGAGACAAAATTACATGGTTTTGTTTCCTAATTTACATGCTTTTCTATAATAAATATGGCATTCAATCAATTGAAACTTTGGAAAATGATACTCAAGTTTTCTCCCAAGCTTGGAACCACAACAAGGACATTCATTAAATGGTGAGCATGATGAGTCCAAGTGCATGCTAAAACTAACAGTCCTTCCTTTACAATGCATCTTGGAGTCATTAGTCTTGGTCTTGGAATTTAGCCAATCTTCAATTAGCTTGGAAACTTGATTGATATCTTTAATGATGGTTCTTGTTTGTCGACTTTTTGGTTCTTGTTCTTGTCTCCTGCCGACTTGTTTCTTGATGATTTTCTTCTTCTTTCTTTCTGCAAATTCTTGTTGATGAATGATGAGTCTCTTCAAGTTTTTGATGCTTTGTGAATCTTGATGGATGAATTTTTTTTATCTCTGTTTCTTCATGGCTTTCTTTTGGTAAAGTTTCTGATTTCATAATGGCGAAGGCCAAAAGTTCTCCTTTATTTTTCTTGATCTTCAGATGGAAATTTTTTTGTTCAGTTTTGGTTGAACCATTTTGATGTAATGACTTTGGCATGGATTTACTATCATAAATTTGACTCCATTTTTTCCAATTTTACTGCTTTCATGTTTCCATAAAAAATGATGCAATGATTTTTGTCAAACAGCAACTTATATTCATCATTAGTTAGTTTGCTAATTGAAAGCAATGAATTTTGTAATTCAGGCATATAGAATACATCTTTGATTTCTAGAACATTTTTACCTTCAAATTAATTGTAATGCTGTCAATTCCTATTATTTC
Source organism: Gnetum montanum (assembly GCA_015680685.1). Lineage (NCBI taxonomy): Eukaryota > Viridiplantae > Streptophyta > Gnetopsida > Gnetales > Gnetaceae > Gnetum > Gnetum montanum. Next base: position 1,689,724 of record MNCI01017909.1, on the reverse strand, counting down.
AAATCTTCTTCCATCTTGTAGCTGGATTTTTCCAAGACGACTTTGAAATTTGATACTATTAAAGTCATCTATCTTTGATATCATGTGATTAGTGCATCCACTTTCCATCAGCTATGTGTTTGAAGGAGATCTATTGATTAAATGACAGAATGCAAGATAAATTGACACTTGTTTACCTTTTGAAATTTATTTTTCCCTCTGCTTTTTCAAGTCTTGATTGCTACTTGATTTAGCCCTCTTTTATTCTTTGTTTTCTTTGACTCTATTTTTTGGTCTTCAATCTTTCTTGCCTTGTCTTGATATTTTTCTATTAAAAATTGCCACATTTCTTTGGTACTTTTAATATTGATAATGCAACTTTTGATTTCTTCTGAAAATGATTTGCAAATTGTTCTTCTTGTGATTTCATCTTCCTTCTTGCTTTTTTCCATTTTTCTCTTCATAGTCTTGCTATTCATGTTTTTTGTTCAATAATATTCCAAACATTGTTACGTTCAAAAATACATATGATAAAAATTTTCCATGGCATAAAATTTTGATTCCCATCCAAGATCATTAAGCCTTTTGAAATTTATCATTCATCTTGATTTGATTTCCCACGGAACCAACAATATGCTTTGATACCACTATTGGAATTACAAGCAACAGAAGAAATGTTTGGTTCTTTTGAACCACAAAGAATTAACTGAAGAAATTTATATTTTTGGAAACCCTAGAAAATTATAACAATAGAGAAAGAAAAGCAAGCAGAAATGCCCAGAAATGAAAGTTATAACAAGATCTTTGTAGCCTATCCAAAATAACATCGATTTTGATAGTGCAACTTCATAAGACTGTATCTCCCAAATTAACAAAGCTATGATGCTGAAATTTTAACTAAATGTTCCTGCAGATATTAGCTTTTCAAAGAATCAAGAATCACATGCAAATGTTGGGATATGATGAAAATGTAATCAATGCATTGTTTGTCACTCGTTTGGGAATAGTTTTGGATAGCAGAAAATCACACAATTTACAGAGATTGTACCTTCCAAATGATATCTGATCTGAATGTGAAATTTGGTTTGGCTGTAGTCATGTATCTTATCTTTCCAATGAAACTAGAATCACTTAAAAATGTTTAGAAATCAGAGAGATATGATCGAAATAGTGGATTCCACTCTTTTTGGAATATGAAGAGAACTTGTTGATTTGATGATGGAAATTGTTAATGAGTTGTTGGTGAATTGATGAATCTTGATGATCGGTTTGATGAATGATGAATTGTTGAAAATTTAAATCAAATCTTCAGTTGATGAATTTATCCTACATACAATATGATTTGCCCAAGAATTTATAGGCATTTGATGGGGCTAAGTTTGGCTATGATAGACAGGGCTTCCCCAATGAATAAAGAAACTTGGAAAATGAATGAACATGTGAGATTGAGGCCAAAATAATGTTACATCTGCCCATCAATATTTTTAATAAAAATTAAATAAAATTCCTATTTGACTTGTGACCTTTTGACTTTAATGAAAGAGAGAAATTACATGGCTTTGTTTCCTAGTTTACATACTTTTTTATAATAAATATGGCCTTCATTCAGTTTCAACTTTGAAAAATGATGCTTATGTCTTCTCCTAAGCTTGAAACTTCAACAAGGAAAATAATTAAATGGTGAGCATGATGAGTCCAAGTGCATGCTGAACCAATAGCTAGCACCCCTTGTTCGGTAATAGAAACATTTTACAATATTTAAAATTTGTTTTAAAAGTCAACCCTGCCTAGGAGCAGCATCCCCTAGTTGGTGATTCTTCCCTTGCTTTGGTGGAGTAGGGAAGGGTTTAGCAAGTGGAAAATTGGACACATGGCAGACAGTCTCGAAATTCTTTTCCTAGAAGTTGGGAAGCTCTACCTGTATAGACCCAACAGTCTTTTGTAGAATGATTTTTCTTTCTGCAGAAGCCACATCCTCCTTTCTATGCCCTTTAAGATAAAGTAGTTGGCTTTGGGGCCCTTTTGCCAGTGGGTTGGCCTAAAGGGACAGTCGTCATTTGGAGAAAAGACATGCTCATATTCAATTCAAAGATTCTCAAAATCCCTGTCTGTTTGTAGTTGAGATTACACCAAATGTAGAAATAGACAAACCCATATAGAAGTCGTAAAGTTATCCAAGTTGATAAAATCTCCAAAAAATCAAAGGTTTTGAAGCAAGGTAGTGGTCCAGGCCACCCAAGGAAGGCCATATCCAAATTGGTACAGGGTCAAATAGTTGCAGGGCATGATGCACCTCTAGGCACCAGTGAGTGGGAAGATCATAAAGTGTGTCACAATAGCTTGTAATTACCAGCATGTGACCATCTATGGTATGCATGATACATCCACCCATGCTTATGTGTCCTTGGGCCCATTGGTAGGCAAGGGTGGGACCCATGAACACTTGTTTAAATAGAATTAAAAAAAATCACAATCACAACAATGCAGATAGAATATCGGTAAGAACTTAGAATAATAAGAATTAGGGTGAGGGTTCAATTTTTTTTGTCCATTTTAATTTTCAGACTAGAAAAATACTTAGAATTTTTCAGCAAAGTTGTGATATGGGTGATCATGTATGCATGCTACAATGTATGCTGCCATGCCTTACTAATGTTGCAATAGCGAGCTATTGCGACACACTATATGCTCTTCCCCAGTGAGTGAGGGCCAACCCCTAGCACTGAAAAACTAGGGGTCTTATGTAGAACAATATCTCTATCCTAAACAAATTGAAAGACAACTAGATGAAGGTTGCCAAGGAGAACACAAACCTCAACCTCAAGGATAGGCTAGGAGGTGGCCTCCCATTGCTTGACTTGCTTGACACAAGGTTGAGGCCAATAAGGATGAACTTTGCAATCAATGAATGCTCCAACTCTTTCTCCTTAGCCATTTAGGTTTCCTTGGATAGTTGAATCTTGAGTCTCCCATCCTTCACCATGGCCTCTTCAATGCCCCTAGCGCTAGGCTGCTAGGCCCCTAAGCTGACCATCATTGAGCAACAAGACCGTTGAGTACTATTGATGACCATCTCTCTTGAGTTAGAAACCTACATTGTAGGTTTATCTCTAGATTCCCTAGTGTTAGCATACACATTGCTAAAATTGCCGCTCTTGATGTGTTTGCCATTGTCGGCTTCACTGTTGTTTTCAACCTCACTACCATTCTCAGCATCACCATCTCTTCTATCCTTCTTGCTAGTAGCACCACCAAAGTTACTTAGGAATGAGTCACTACCTTGTTCATTTGATCCACAATAATCATCCCCATCTCCATCTAGGGCTTCCACTTGAGCCATAGTCTTCACTCTAATGTTCTTGTCACCATCACTTTCTGCACATATCAGGTTTTGGTAACGGAATGTGGATCACTTAGAATTGCAACATTAAAGTAACATGAAACTTTAATAGAATTTTAAGAATTTTGAGAAACATATGTACTTCTATTAACAAAATGTAATAAAGAAGTTGAGATTTCCTGGAATCACCCAAAATTGGTCAGCATCTTTGTGATTTAAAATCACTTGGAATTGCATAGAATTGTAATTGCGATTTTAGCACTGATCCATCATGGTGATGCAAATTGAAATTCTAGATTGCCAGAACTGAGATTCTGTTCAGCATTTCATAAATATCAATACAGTATAACAATGGTTCTCAGTCATTATAGGGAAAAGTTACGTTGATTTTATTTATTCAAAATCAAGAATTCAAAACTTGTAACATATTCATGAATGATGAAACTTCATGTATGTATAACATCAATGAATCAAAGTCAATGTTGTTTATAAGGGAAGACACTGATTCCTTTATGCAGAATCTCTATGTACAAATTTTTTTTAGCAATCTTCTATTTTGTTCTTTTTGTTGTCATCCTTATCATTTGCTTCCTTTGTCAGTGATTGATTAGCATATAGATTGTATTCAATAATAATGATAATCATAATTAAATAAAAAAAGATGTCCTTTCAATGCGCCAATGTAATCTCAGTGTTATGAATATGCAGTTATGTCAAATGATCTTTATAATTCTTTGATTGGTTTATTGTTTTTTGTGCGTTTGAATTGTTTGAGCTGCTTATGGTCATAGCGCTGTCACATATTGCTTTAGATTATGCTTTTGGGCTTAATGCACCTGTATATTCCGTTTGTGAGTGATTCTGGTCTATCAAACATCAACAATAAACACTGTATTTGATCCCCTCTTCACCCCTTCAAATACCGATTGCATTTCAACTTGCTTTCCTCGGTGATACTATTGATAACCAGACTTACATTATCTGCCTCTACAATTTTACCAGGACCTCAAATTTGTTTAGGACCATCATTGAACACTGATTCATGACATATTTCCCTACAAAAAAAAGAAATAAATAATGGCAGTGAAACCTTGTTTTTCCTGAGCTGCAAATTTGATTAAGTGCTTCAAGCATTAGGGAAACATTAAATCAATAATTTGCTAGAGAGAGCTAAGAGTGATGCATCCATCCATCAGACATTGCCGTTACCATTTTTTTGCATGCTTTGCAATGAAATTTGCCTAGCATTCAATACCTTGATATTGTCCTACTTATGTTGCAACTTGCTTAAATTCTCTCTTTATGGAGCAATCCTAAGGATTTGTAAAATTCTATAGATGACTTCTTAGTTTGTATCTGGCTTTGATTTTATGTAAATTGGTCTTTTCTGTGCATTTTCATTTCTGTGCATTTTCATGAAGAATGGCAGCCTAGTGGATTTCATCTGAAGAAATTTTTATTTTTAGCAGCTGGACCACGTGCTGCATCGACATCTTCCATATCCTTAAAAGGAAATTGAAGATATTAGTATGCTATTGAATCTTATACATTAAGAAAGGGCAAAATCCAAGAGTTGACATAACCAAAGAAAATAAAAACAAGAAAAGAAACCAGTTATAAATTCATATAGGCTTTGAATAGAGGTGAATCTGAAGTTGAAATCTTTCACCGAAAGTCAAAATGCAAAATATAGCTGTGAAGCACAGTGGCATGGATGGAATGAATGACTTGGTTTGACATAAATACTAAAACATAAAAACGGCTGTTTTGCCCTCCGTTTTTACCGGTTAATCCACTTAACATAATATTTTTTGGTTAAACTGGGTAGCAGACTATGCCTCTTTAGTTTTCACCCACTGCTCTGATGGTTGAAATGCTGAAATGCAACCCTGGAGCTGTTAGGTTCAGTAAGCTTCACCCTGAAGTTTTGGAGGGACCACATGTTCATTTGTAGAAAAGGTGAATGAGAAATATATATACCCATAATAATGGTTATTTCTAAAGTTATGAATGAGGTTAATTTCCTGTAAGAAAAGATTGAAGGAGCTAATTTCCATTTTTTTTTTAAAGCCAAACATTGTTATACAGTTTCACCACTGATTCTTGACATTACATTGTTTACGATATCAACCATCAAAGAGTTCAGATGTGTTTCAGATGTCTTTATTATTTAGCAGGTTTTGTTTTAAAAGGCATTAAGAACATTCTAACAGTTGACAATTCTGGGGGAATTGTCTCTACAATCATCCAATATGTTACAGATTGCACAATTTCCGTGCAGGTATGCAGATGCCCCTGATTCGGCACGCTCTAGTTGGAACCAATTCACGAAAGGATTTTTCTTGAATAGGGATACAATAGTTGTTACATTGCTTCTCATTGATGCCAGCATTCCACCACAGAAGATTGACATTGATTGTGCCTTTTGGCTCGATAAAATTCAGGTACGTTTATTTCAATTACATTTTCTTGATTTTCAGATTATTTTGTGTCCTGGAATGCTAGGATTGCTGTGTTGGTTTGAATGCTTTCAATTCCTTTACATGCAGGTTCCATTCACTTTTGTTTTCACAAAATGTGACAAAAGAAAATCTTCGAAGACCGGGGCACTCAAACCCGAGGAAAACATTGCAGATTTCCAGGATATGATAAATGGATATTATCGGGAAACGCCTCCATGGATTATGACAAGCAGTGTAACGAATCTTGGGAGAGATGAACTCTTGTTACATATGTCCCAACTAAGGAACTATTGGGATCAGTAATTTACTTTCTTGCATTTAAAGAAATGAAGCTGAAGAAGTTTGCAAGAACTTTTGTAGGATATGTACAATTCACCAATAAACGAAGAGATATGCACAGAAGTATATCTAAATATGTAGACAGTAGGTTTAAATAATTAGACGAAAAAATCCAACCAACCAGTAAACGAAATAATCTTTTGGGTTGAACTCATATTAGTTTCTCGTAGTTTTCATGCTATCTATGTGCTATATGTTTTTTTTCCCTCATATTTTCTTTTAAAGGTGCCATTGTTGGGTGAAATTTCAGCATGAGTCATATTTCTTCTATGTTGGTGAAAGTTCACCGATCTTTCAGAGATTACTTCCCCACACCTTTCTCACTCTACAATCGCTAGGCAATGGTGCCAAGTAGCCTTTCCTTGGAATGGCTTCTAGAAGCCCTCATGACAGCCTGTAATGAAACACCTGGGATTTACAGCAGAATCTGTAAATTCATCTAGCAAGAAATATTGTTCTGAAGAAGAACAAGAACAGAGCTTCATTGTATTATTTCAAAATTCAACGGACCATTTTGACATCATGTAAAGTTACAAACTAGTATATGCTAGCATTTAAACTTGAGTTAACTAAGAATCAAGTCACGAATAATTTACAATCGTGAAATTAAAATTGATTAGTTGGAAAGTAAACATTAACATGGTAGAAAAGTTTATGGATTTGCAAAAATATTTTCTTTACAATCACTGATGTTCACTACTCTTCTTGTTGAGTTTTATACAAGAGTTACACTAAATTAAACAAGATCATCCTTAATTGTATATGGTTTGGAGATATCAATGGAAAGGGATATTATCCTTATTTCAATCATTCAGTGCTGTGGTTTTCTAGACAGCATCAGTCAACTTCTCTATATGCATATCATTGTTAAAAGCTCAATACTCTTTTTTTAATCATAAATAGATCATAGATTTGCACTGCTTGGATAGATAATGATTTTGTTGTCACATTTTAGATGATGATTACTAGACACAGTTTTAGAGTTGGTTGTTAAAATAAGTGTTGGATGGTAGTGCAGTAGTCGGGCATTTGCTGGATTGTATTTTCGTCCTTGATGAGAATAGATTAATACATTGTTATTGTGAGAGGATTCTTATGCTTGCTGGATTTTTTTTATTCTTTATATTCTTTGAGGAGAAGGGGTTAGGCTATAATTTCATTAATAGAATTTCAGAAACAGCAGACAATTCCAGCATCCATAACATTACTTGGGTATTTACACTCTGTGGTAACGAATATGCTTGTCTTGCATGATTCACAGTTTCATCGTTTCTTTTTGTATGTTGCTTATGGTGTACTATTGTTATGCATGTAAGCTTATCACATCAAGATGGTCAGATTTATGGAAAACTAAATACTCATACCAAGTTGCAGGGGCATATGAGAATTTACCAATAGTTTGCGGGGGTGTCTCTGTGAAAATCTTGTCATCCCAAATGCTTTGGGGATGCGAATGCATCCTGCATCATAGACATGGCATTCATTGTGTAGTGTGCTGTAGGGGCATTTTTACTTCTTCTTAGGCAATTTTGCTATTTCTTGAAGTGTGCTTATCAACTTCAACGTGTAAAGATAAGCTGAAGATGTGTAACTACGATGATTTACATGATAAGCAACCGAATTATTGGTTAGTTAAAAGATTGTCAGTTTGTATATGGTTGTGGCGTCCTTTGTTAGAGAGAATGTAAACACACATCGTCTTTTTTTTGTCTAGATTGCAGATACTTCTTCGAATTTGGATACTCTATTGATACATTCATATTCTATGCATGTTCATGATGTTTCATTGTTACCTCAGCTCTTTCTCTATTAACTATGCTATGAACATAACTGTGGATATCTATCTTCACAATTTACCATTTATGTGACTGATATGCAATTTGTGCAGTTCTTATAACTTACTATATGCTTTTTTACTTTATGTCTTCCCTGTTGATTGCTTTGTTTTGTAATCATGAGATTAATGTCAAAATTCTCATTCTAATTACAATTTGACAGTGCGTATGCATCGTCGCATTTCTTTGTGCATTAATGCATTTCCTGCTATTGCCTATATATATAGGGCAATTGTGGTTCATTTGTCATAGTTTTAGTTATTGTAGTGAAGTTTTTACATTCTGTTTCTGTGATTTTGAAGTAATCAGGGAGTACCCATTCATTGTTCAGAGACCAAAATTGATTCATACTTATTGAAGCACTTTGACTTCGATTATATTTTTGTTTTCAAGCATTTACTTTTACGGCAATTTATTATTATTGTTAATTAGCAAAATACTTAGTTTCCTCTATTGAATTATTCAGAGGATCATGATATTATTCCCACCGGAATTATTATCAAACTGTTTATTACATTTTTACAGGTTTACTGTATCATTTCATCTTGAAACACCTAAAATTTTGACACAAAACATCTTCAGCATAGCTTCATTATTTCAATGTGTGGTGTCGACACCCTCAAATTCAATTAAAATAATTATAAATCGAGGACTTAACTACAAGAGTATTTTAGAGGCTTCTAAGCCTTCATCAAAGGAATAAAAAAACCTAAAAAAAATCAAGATTTATGCGAAGAATTGCAAAATTTGAACAAAGGAAGAATAAAATCAAAATTCTTTAAAACTTACGAAAGCTTCTTATAAATTCTAATATTTTTGCTTTTCCGAAAACAATAAAAAATAAGCAAAAATAAAACCTTTTTTCCTTCTAATTTTTTTTCTTTAAAGCCAAAAAAGCCCTATAAAGGCATACTATGTTCCAAAATTAAAGAATGGAAACAATAGGACTCTAAACCTGATAAATACTCTTCTATCCTATGTAGAAGAGGGCATGTATTGTTTACATTAAAAGCTCATTCTTTGCATGGAGGACTCTTTGTTTACATCCAAACATTGCCCCTTTGAGCACAAAGTGTTACTCTTCTATCCTATGTAGAAGATGACATGTAGTGTTTACATTAAAAACTGATTATTTGCATGGAGGACTTTTGGCTTACATCCAAACTTTGCCCCTTTGAGCACAAAGTGATTACAACATTGAGTAAAAGACATTTACAGCACCTTCGTTCCTCAAGCATTATGTACCCATTTCAACATTAATAAAAACAAAATTTATTGTTTTAACATTTAAATTAAAATTTTATTATTAATTTACTATCCACTAAATTTTTTTATTATTTGAACTTTTCCTCTCTCTCCTCTTTTTTATGACATTCTCTAAGTCCTAGAGTGATCTAGCTCTCACTAGACTATTCTAGGCACCTTACTTTGAGGGCTAACTACTTGAAGGGTGAGGTCAAGGCTTACATATGATAAAGTTCTAAGGCCTACAAAACCTTGGAGCTTTTTAATTGATACAAATCATTTCTAAGAATGAAATGGTAATGTATCATTTGATTGGAACTTACATTATTCATATGTATCATGGATTCTTTAATTTCTCATGGGCTTTGTTGTTGTTGCTGCATTCTTTTTGCAACTTACATTCTTATTTCTTATGTGGTGTGTTGGGTTCATGTTCTTTGTTATCTTACTTATTTAGCAATTCCTTCATCTTACTCATTTAACAATTCCTTCATTTGAGGATTCTTCTCTCACTCAACTCATTAGTTTGGAGCTCAGCACAATGCAAAATGGATGAACAGTTATTCCATTTGTCTTTCTCTTAGCATGATTTCCATCCTCTTTTGCAAGTTTGTTCATCTTTCGTTCTCTGCATGAATAAACCTTATCATCTTTGTCTCTCATGGTCTTGATTTCCATTACCTGAATTCAATATGGATGATGTTTCTCCCCTATTTGTCAATATTTATAGTTAGCAAATAGACTTAATCTACACTTGTTCTCCTGGAGTGTTCCACATTCTTTTAGACTTGATTTTGTTACCATAGATTGTTGTTCTTTGTGTACATGCATTTCTTCTTTTTCTGTGTCTTCTCTGTAACACTTCTTTGTCTTTATTATTGAACTATGAGCACCTAGTTCCTACAACCTCATTCAATTCTTATACAACTTGGATTCCATGATTGAATCTTGATATGGACAATGTCCTATCTATTCATGTTCACATGGATTATATTACTTCTCTCCTCATGTCTTTTCTTCATCATGATTTTGGGTTCTTATAAGTCTTGGATGCTTGCAACCTTTTTTCTAATGGTTGTATCTCTTTGTTTAAGTTATGATTTGTTGGTACTAATTTTAAGATTGGTATTTAGAACATTTTAATGTGACATGTTCAACACTACCCTTCAATCTTAAAATGAGTATTTCTACCATTTTTTTGATTCTCTCTTAATTGTGTTTAAAATTCTTGTAATGAGTATTTATTATATTCAAATTTGATGTGTGATAACAAGAACTTGTGTTAACCATACACAAGCAATTTCAACTACCTTACATATTTTTCTCACTCGCAAAGAATTTTGATACTGATACTAATATTTTATTATGTCAATGTAAACCTAAAGGATTTGTTAGATAAATGAACTTATGCAAAATACATTAGTAGCAATAAATCTTATGTACAATAGATGTTCCAATATTCATGTAACTTGAATATGTCTTCTATATAATTCTCTAAAACTAACATTGATAGCTTGAATAGCTCATACAAAGATTGACTAGACATTTATCATTTTCTTTGGAATAAATTTGTTTCACAACATTCTAATAATATATGTTACTCATCTTCTACCACTTATAGTAAACACAATCAACATATTCTATCTTCCTGATATTTACCATTCTATATTCTAGTTTTAACTTGGAGATGGTGTGATCCAATTCTTACTTTATTAATTAATGTTCTCATGGATAGTAGAATCATTGCATATAGATGTTATGTTTCATCATGTCTGCCATCTTTAATATTTTTCTAGGCAAATTGAAGCTCTTTTTTGTGCTTCATTTTTTATCACTTTAAAACTTTTTCTGTAATAGGTTTTCAAGCTTGTTCTGAATTTAGTATTCCATCAATATTATTAATACCTCATTTTTATAGCCATAATCGTCTTTCATATTAATTGGTCTAATATCCATCTTAACCCTACTCTCCTTCCCATGCTTTGCCCTTGGTGGTTACCCTTGACCCCCGCCCCTCTTGCCATTACTAATGCAAGATTAGCCATTATTTGGTACTGGAAGGGAGTGATTTCCCTTAATTGTCTTCGTCTTGCTAATCAATGGATTTCTTGGGAAGCATTTGAAAACCTATATGGAGCTTCGAAAGCAATGCGGCTTTGCTTCCACCAGATACACTCATTTCTTCATCAATCATTACACCTAGATGGTGTTATCCAAGGTCTATTTCATGGCCTCTATTGGTCTAATGGGTCAAAAAATTTTCCTTATCGGCCACATGTTCCCTTCCAATTGTTACACGATTCTTCCGAAGTCATTCTACGCTGTAATCGATCTTGGAATAAACAAGAATCAGAGGATTTTTGGATCTCTCTTTTCAACCAAATTTGGCATCTCCCGACTCTTCCCAAAATTCAACAATTCCTTTGGTGTTTTCTTCATCAAGGTCTCCCAATCGGGAAACGTTTAGCATACCTTGGGATTCACTCCCCTAAGTGCCCTTTATGTAATGACCCTGAAACCTTTGTCCATGTTTTTTGGCTTTGCCCATTTGCTCAGCATGCATGGGAATGGGCTTCTAAGGTTTTTCCCTCATGCACTCTTACACAAGAGGCCGTAATGTTTGGTTTCTTACCTATCAGGTCCAAAAACTCTCATTTCCTATGGAAGATCCTTAGGCCCATCATCTTATATAATATTTGGAAACGTAGATGTACCACACTTTTTCAAAAGACAATTATTTCAAACTCCTTACAACTAACTACTTCGGAAAAAATGCAAATTCTTCGGCATGTTCACTTCCAAATTATATCTCAAGCCCCAAAATTCAAGATGAATGCTAACCAGTTGTTTTTCTTATTGCAGCCATGGAGTCATATCGGAGATCCAAATAATCACCATCATCAAGCCTCGCTTCAGAAGAAAGTCTCCTAATTAAGCCACAGTTTTCTACACCATTTGGCCTTTTTCCTTTTTCTTCCACCTTTGTTCTCATTCGACAATCCACATCCTGGAAAAGATACACACATTTCAGTGAATGGTTGATCTCTGGAATGCATTTCCACACCCTGTGGAATGCTAAGTTTAACATGTTTCCTATATAATAGTCTCAGTCAACACGGTTTCTCTTCCTCCTTTCCTCAATCTATATGTCTAGAAGTAGCTTATGTACTAAATTTTGTTTTCTATTAATAAAATTCTCTTTTTGGGGCCCGACACCCCCCATAATCGTCTTTCATAGAACCACCCTAATTTAGATTTTTGGATGATCTCTCCTAAGATCTTATTAGTATTTTTATTTCTCAAGTAGAATGTTAAGAATTGATACATTGCTTCAAATTCCAATGGTAACAAATTAGCTTCTAATAAAAGTATTGCATATGGGACTTGAGTTTTCATCTTAAATTTATCCAACAAGAATTAGGCCTCACACCACACATCCATAAAGCACTATAGTTTGTACAATTGTTTCAAAAAGATATTTTCAAATTGTCCAAGTCCAAATATTATGATTGCTACATTTGTTCTTCACTGTATAGGAATCTTTCTATCTATTTGCAACACATTGTGATATATAATGTTTCCACTTATAATTTTGAGAGCATTCTACTCGGAAATACCTATAAGTATCCACAATCTCAAGTCTTTTGTTATTTAGCTAGAAAGTGTAATCTCTCTTATTAGTTCTACAAAATACATTTTTGTTTTGTCAACATTGGCCTTCATTCTTGTACATTCACAAAATTTTTGTAGTTGATGCAATATTGCTTTTAACACTATTTTTGAATTTGCTATTAATGCTACATCATCTACAAAGATTAAAGTTATATTCATGATTAACGCACTTTAATAGCATGATTAGCTTCAATCCACTTGCCAAATAAAGTTGGTGAAGAAGAACAATCTTGTTTTACTTCGATATTGAAATTGAAATTTCATTACATCTGTAGATTCTTTGAATCTATTGGATAAGAGAAATATACATGCTATGAGTTCTGAAAATTCATTAATAAAATTACCAAGTATTCTTGGTTGATTTGGTTGAATTTTAAAATAAATCAACCAAATTTGCAACTACAATATTCCGTCTATGTATAATGTGCTCCAATGCATGACATTATAGGAAAATGTGGTCTTCATCTTCAATGCTCTTTGTCTATATTACTGTAAAATGAACAAGATTATGTATTTTCATCATATTTTAGTTCCAAAACTAATTTTCTATATAAATTTTAGATGTCATTAAGTAAACTAGAATCAACTTTAAGTTTGATAAGTCTGCTTCATAATTGTTTTCTCATAACAAAGTCAAAAGCTTTAGTAAAATCTACAAAGAAAATACATATCTTTCCCTATTTTCCCTTTGCTTATTGAAAATATCTAAGAGTAATTAGATGCTCTAGTGTAGAACATTTTTTTCCCTAAATCTTACTTATGAAACAACACGTAAATTATTTCCTTCCACTAAGATCCCGTTTTTTCTTTAAATTGATACTTAACAATTGTGATCAATCTCTAGTTATTTAGATTTAATTTTTATCTATTTTTAAAAAACATAATAGCTCTACTAATCATCCACTCACTAGTCAAACCATTTTGAAGTCCTTTATTAAGTATTTTCCAAGTCTCTCTCTAGACTAACTCTCCATGATATTTTAATAATTTAGCATATAATCCTTTTGCATTTACATTTTTTCAAAAGTTAATTTCTTAGTTCCCTCCACTACTAGTTATGGTATTTGTCTCATGATGAAACAAAATTTTGTAAAACCCTTTTATTTGTGAAAATGGAAAATCATTACTTGGAGAAACTTTATTTCAAAAAAGTTTCCAAAAATTTTACAATTTTTTTTTTATCATTTGCACCATATTGTTTTGGTACTCTTTTAGAGTTTTTTTTTCCTTGAAGTACTTTCACATAGTTCTTATTCATAGCTTTTTATTACAAGAATTTTTGATAGCTAAACTTGTTTGTAGACATTATTTATCAAATCACTTCCACTTACCCATAAACTTTTATTACATAGTAATATTTTTTGCAAACTCTAGCATTAGGTCTTCTAATCGATCATGAGACTTTTTAATTTTTAATAAATTTTGTACCTCATTTTGGAAAGATTCTATCACAGCTTGAAATTAACCATAGGAAAATATTGAAACTAAAACTAAAGCTTTATTATGTTAGAAGACCCATGGGATCTATTAGGTAGATATTACATGGAATCATTTAAGGGGCATGAATTTTTCTTTTAGAAAACCATATATGCCTTATGAAGTATTCAACATCCAAAATTAAACATTGGAAAATCCCAATATACCAAGTATGAAATCTTATAATCCAATAAGTATACTTTACAAAATTTGTAATGTGATACACCAGCATCTCTCATATAACCTTTTAGGTACAAAGTTACATAAGATACAATAGATATTATTACATAGGTCATTTTAAAAATCTGTCAAGAGCTCTTGAATCCTTTGTTCGCATTACATCATCAAGACCTCCATTGTTTTCATTCCATACTTTGATCTACTATATGTATAGAACACAAGCATGAAGGTTTAGTATACCTTCACCATAGAGAAAACCACCTTGGTCCCAAGTGAAGTTGGAAGATGAGGTCCACATGCTACAAACACATGGTTAGCTAATAATAATATACAATTAACTAATTGTTAATCCTAACCATTAACATATTGCTAATACAAGAATTTAACATGAACCCATGATTTGCAATTATCGGTGATATTCCATTAGTTACCACTTTAGACATTAGAAGAATTATAAGGTTGATACCAACATAAACCAACCATCAAGACCTCTTGGGTATGAACCTTACCTTTCTAGATCACCCTCATAAAAATTTAACTATTGCATTACATCTAGGGCTAGTGTCAACCCTATAGCTATCTAAAGTCCTAGCTCCTCACCATCACCTAAGGCTTCTTGATATTGGACTACAACCCACTAAGTTGATGAACCAACTCTAAAGCCAACTTTTCATGTTCAACCAACCAATGTTGTGCTAGTTACCTTCTTGCAAATTCATGTCAGATAATAAAATCCTAATTCTTATTTTCCTAACTTTTTAACACCATGGACACATCCATACACATTCAAAATGTCAGCTAGCCACTTCTATTAGAAAGGCCAAATGGAAAAAGGAAGGAGAAAGATGATACCAAATATAATGCAAGAAATCTCAAATCAAAGGTTAGAATATCAAGAAAAAGAAGGAGTTTGATAATTCAAATTCAAAAAACAATGTGAAAAAAAATAAACAAGAAAAAGTCATTTATTCTATGTAAGAATAAATTGATGGAAAGGTTTGCACTTGTCCATAAGCTATGGATCCTCAAGATCACACTATGAGAAGAGAGTGATAGGTTTCGATCCATCATACATAGCTAAGAGCAAGAGAGATGTAATTCTAATTGATGCCAAGAGAATTAGCCATGGCCAAGTATTTATAGCCACAAAATAGGGTTTGTCAAATTCTAAAATTAATAATTAGAAATTCAAGATCAAGTTACATGCATCCGCATAAGGATTACAATGATCCATAAATAGCATGATCAAGGATTCAAGTTAACATGAGATATAGACTAGCTTATATATATATTGGTTAAGATGATTTTAAATAAGATGATTTTAACCAAGCTTGACTACTGGATGAGGTAACAAGATATTTAAAAATGGAATCACTCATCCCTCTATTTCCCTACCACTTACTCAATTTATTTTTACCCTCTCAGTCAAGTTTGCTATGCCTTTGTTTGTTCATGGTGTTTTTGAGCTGTTATTTATGGTAGAGATTTATTTCTCAAAAACACCATGAATAAACAAAGACAAAACAAACTTGACTGAGAGGGTAAAACTAAATTGGGTAAGTGGTAGAGAAACAGAGGAGGGATGAGTGATTCTATTTTTAGATATCTTATTACCTTGTCCAATATTTGGGCTTGGTTAAAATTATCTTATTTAAAATCATCTCGGCCAATTGATATAGATATATATATCTAAGCTAGTTTTTTATTTATATATGTGAATGTTTTTGTTTCATTTGAAAACCAATGTTTTGACTTGGTGATGTTGACAAACTTCACCCCCTCCCACCCACCATCGTGCCAAATGTGTTGGCCTCTTGACCAAATAAATAAATTCATGTCTACCCAAGAATGGATGCTTAATGCACAAAGCAAGATATAAGAAATACTAGAATAATCTTGTGCAATATAAAGTATGATGATGATGATGCGATTACATGGATAATATAATTATATTATTTCAAAAATCTTAGAAATAACATATTATCATAAAAAATATAAAATAATAACCATCATTCTTGGCCCACCACCACCACCTTCGACCTATCCATCTTAAGAAGCACCAAACATTAACAAATAGAAAGAAATAATAATTGACAAGAAGAAAGGAATCACCACTTAGAGTGATGGTAAGGTGCTTGTTTCTCAAGTCGTAAGACTTGGGTTAAAGCCTAGGCATAGCCACTTAAAAGAGATTAGGATTTTTCTTATCCACCAATCCTACTAGGACCCCATCTTGGTAAGATGAGCATTAAACCTCTCGGTAATAATTCTTTTTTAATAATTGAACTTGTGACTGAGGGTTACTAGGCCAAAATTCCTACCAGTAGGCTAACACCCCATGCTATATCAATTTTACTATAAGAAAATGTATCATGATATACCTGAAACACCATAAAATTTCAAGATCCTCATGCTCCAGTAGGGTCTTGGAATTTAGACAAGGGACTTCCACAAGTACAACGTCATGATAGTTCAACAGGAAAATGTAAGCACTAAGGTTGGACTGTCCAGTTCGGAAATTTTTCTATCTCCAGAGCTAACAGGCCCACTGGACTCTCCGACCTGCCCAACTGGATAATTGACCTAGTTGACAGTCTAACCAGAAACTATGCTAGGAGTTGCCAAAAGTGTTTGGGATGAGAAAAAAAATTCGGCAAGTTTTCTAGTGAAGAAGCCTGCTATGCTACGCTATGCTATGTAGCGTAGCAAGACTTGAAAGATAGTTGCTCAAGCGTCCAAGTGCAAAGTGACAAAGTGATTACGAAGACNCTCAAGCGTCCAAGTGCAAAGTGACAAAGTGATTACGAAGATAAGGAAGAATTCAGTCAACACAAGGTGCTACGCTATGCTACTTTATGTAGAGTAACATAGCGTAGCAAAAGAAAAGTAGAAAGGCCCATCTTGACAAGTGATTCCAGCAAGAAAGTGGCACTTTGGCAAGACTTCAGTCTCCAAAACTTCATGCCCCACTTAGTCCTTAGGCTTTGAGAAAATTTTCTTACTAGAAATTGGTGAATTAAACAGGGATGCATGATACGCTAGTTGCTACACTTTGCTACGCTACATAGCGTAGCACAGTGTAGCAATGATGCAAAAGTAGCAAGTGTTTCAAACATCAGTTCAGCAAGTTCAAAGGCTTCCCGACACAAAAGACAAAATTTGCAGTTGATAGCATAACTAAGCCTCAGACATGTTTTTAGCTTTAGCACAAGTTTCAATTAAAACCAATGGCTATGCCATGCTACGCTACGTAGCGTAGCACAGTATAGCAAGTAGCCACTTACGCTACGCCCATGAATTCGACAGCATGAGTAACACAACACTGGTATGGAAACATCAAGATGCCTTTGGGTAGTTCTAGAACTTGTTGAAAGAAATCTTCCTCATTCTGGCATCTCCTTGGAAGAATCAACAATTTCACTCCATTTTGCACATCCCTTGGTTAGCCCCCAAAATATTGTTCCTACACTTGACCTTGCTCGTAAGAGCAGGGAAGATGTAGTCCTGGAGCATAAGCTCCATTTATTTTTGCATTGTTAGCACACTGATCTTGGCACATGCAGTCTTGGAGGTATAGTCACAGTGTAGCCAATTGCATGTCCAACATCGCACACCTACATGGTATGGGCACGTTAGCATCTTGTGGGGTCCAGGACACATGGCATCCAGACCCCATTTCTCGCTTGCTCCTAGCCCTATAAATACCCCAACAGACAACTCTCAAAGGGTTGGCCTTTTATCCAAAGAGTTGGCATTTTTGCATTAACAAGAGCGGTTGGCTTGTTGGCTTTTCACATTGGCTGGTTGGCTTCTCAATTGGCTTCTTAGCAAACAGAGTTGGCTTCTTGCTGCAGTTAGCTTTTAAGTTGGTCTCCAGAAAGCATAGTTGGCATTTCCCTTGAGCATTCTAGCTACCCTTGAGTTCCTTGTGTGTCCCTGGCATTGCATGACCTGTTGTACATCTTTCAAACAAGGTAAAGAATCAAATCTGCAACCTTAGGGCAATGCATTTCCTCACCTGAGTTTGTTTTGCTATTTCTTTACTATTATCGTTGTTTTGCACTATTTTCTCCATTCTGCATTTATTGATCATCGATCTACCTCACGTGTCTTTCTTTCAAAATGACATTTACATAAGGTTAAGATATATCGACTAAGTCCCTGTCTAATTGACCAGACCATTCAGGGCACCCTGTTTCCGTTTTTCTCTAGCATGGCCCTTGCACGGATCCTAGGTTAAACTGTTCTCTCGACAATCTCTTGGTGTTCCAGTCATCGACGTTTTCGGTCACTACAATACTAATCATAAAAATACTAACCATAAGGTTCAAAGATCAAATCTCAAGGTGTATGAAATTAAGATACACATGTTATCCAATAGACCAATGATTCCAAGGTCTATGAGAAAGATGTTAGAATACACTAGTATAAATTGCTAGCCATAGAACACAATTTATCTTAAACCATATTATAAATACAACCTTATGCTAAATCACCTTGTATAAAATAAATAACAAATTCATGATGCTAGTTTTAAAACATCGAGGTGTTATAGATGATATTTTTTTGGCAATGTACTAAATTTTGTATGTGCAACTGTACTAAGTCTTCTTATTTTCTAGCATTTTTAACGCCAGACTATATTAATATCATACACAGACTATATTTATTCATGAAATATAGTAATTTTTTATTGCAACAAGACATTCATAATAAATCCATACTTTATGTACATCTATATCATTGATACCTAGTGAACCATTTTCTTCATTTTTCCATTAACATGGAAAAGCTTCATCAAGATAGGCATGGACACTACTATTTTTTATTATTTTGTAATTAATACTTGAATAGTCTTATAAAAAAACATGATCCTTCTCCTTAAGACATTCCAAAGACTTCAGTCTTTGATGGTCTTTTTTTAAAAATCATTCTCACTACAAACATCTTTTAACAAAGAAAAATACTTTACTCTAACAATGACATTACAGACTTAATACACTTATTGTTTGTCATCACCACTAGAATAGTTAGCCAACATAGGGAATTGATAATGAGGACTTCAAGGAAAGTTGGGTTTACTTACTTAGATTTTGGATAGCTTTTGATGAATTCAAATATCTCATGATTTGTACTAGTTGATTTTCTAAACTTTTCTACCTTCTTTATTCTTTGTCATATTGTTGTATTTATTGTTTTATATCTTCAATCATTTTATTGATCTTGTCATGTTTTTCACTTCTTCTTTCAATCTAATTTATAAGATCTTATTTTTCAAGCTTTAGTTCTAGGTTTTTATCTTGTAGAGCTTTAGATTTCTTATAGTATTCAATTTTCTTAGTCTTTAGGGGCTTGATTTTTTCATCTCTCCATTATAATGCTTTTGCAACCTATGGATTGCATCATCATTTTTCTTCATGTGGACCATGTAATGCATGTTTTCCATGTCCTTTTCCATGTTTATATCTCCTATTATTGTATTAGTCATTGGATTATGTATGCATCAATCTTTTTAATATCTTAGAGCTTTTCCCAATTCTTCTTTTGGGTCATTGAATGCATCTTCCTAGGCTTATTTTTTATTATTCCATTTTTCTTTTTTCTCAATATCAAGCTTCTCTAGATGGTGGGGAAGCAAAAATAATTGACATAGTTTTTAAAATATTTTTTTCTTAATTCATAAGCATCATTTCAACAAGAAATTTAACCTTCTTTTGGCTACTGCTTTCTTCTATATTACCATCTATACTTACATTTGAAGTATTTCCTATTTCTCATCTTCTTAAACCTCTTTCCTACTATTTGGAATACATGGAGTTTTTATTTATTTATTTATTTTGCTTTGAGTGTTCTTCACTACTAATTTCTCCAATGTCTCTATCTTCTTCAATTGCCTTTGCTAGAAATGCTTGACCCTTTTTATTCTAGTAGTCTCCAAAATAATTTTTATTTCTTTACCCTTATTTAGAACACTTTGTAGTTCTATCCCATGACTCTTCTATTCATTCTTCTTCATATTAAAATCCTTCCAAGAAGGTTCTTGATGAGGACATTACCAAACCTTTGTATAATCCTCAATGTCTTTTGGATATGTGTATGTATTGTTTATGTGTGCCTTCTTGTGTTGACCTTTTAATGATGATTCTAGGGTTTTTTTCCATGTTGGGGATGTTTTGGACTTATTTTGATGAGTTTAGGAGGTTCTGGGGGCTATGGGGACTTATTTTGAGGTGTCTAGAGGTTCTAGACCTTAAAACAAGTATATTTGTATTTAGCCTTGGCAAGTGAGACGTCTTAGTTACATTCAAGATGTCTCAACTACATTTAAGATGTCTTAGCTACATTCAAGATGTCTTAGCCAAGATGTCTCACATGATTCCAAGACATCTTAGATAGACTCAATATGTCTCCTCTGTTAATAGCCACTTTTGAGCAAGATGTTCCATTATTCTCCAAGACATCTCCTATGGATGTTAACAGTCATCAAATTGAATGGAAAATTGGAGGGAAGATGAAAGTTCATACTAAGAAGCTATAAAAAGGCATCAAAAGCCTAAGGCTAATCAGGCTAATAAGAGAAAGCAAGTTAGTCCCAAAGAGGAGGGTAATAAGAAGGAAGAAGGTTAGTCTCAAGGAGGAGGCTAGTCCAAGAGAGAAGGCTAGTCTTTTGTGATCTTCTGCAAGAAGATGGCTTGTGCAAGAGAAATTTTAGAGCTTGTACAAGAAGAGTCTAAGTGAGAGGCAAGGGAGAGCACTGTAGAGAGGTTGAGAGAATCTTTTATAAGTGTCTTTTATTGAGCTTTGGATCCATTGTGAGAAATTTAGGATTGAGAGGGAACATGTGTAACCTCTAAGATCCTTGGGAGAATTATGAGTTGAGCTTGGATCCTCATCTTTGATGTAATTCTCTACATTTTGAGAGTTTTCTCATAAAAAGGAAAAAATTCTCTAATTATTTGTCTTTTTCTTGCTTCTAAGTTGAATTTTTCTTAGTAAGCTTGTGGAATGAATCCTTTTGGGATCTATTGACATAATCTCCTTATCAGATCTCTTGTCTTAATTGGAGTTTTGGGAGTTCCTTATTTTGCATTTCACTTCACTTTCATGAAAACAAATAAAATTAAACTAACATAAGAGAAAAAGGGTTTTACCAGTTTTGATACTCTATAGTCCTATAGTTGAGATTTGATCCTCTCTAAAATTTCTTTGCTTAGGTATAGCTTCGATCCAAGCACTAGACATTGTATATTTTCTTCAAGGTGCTAAAATTGATATGGCTATATCTATCCATTAGATAGATGTAGGATATAAATGCATGCACAATACTTTAGAATGATTCTTTAACCTCATCAATTCTAATCCAATTATTATTTTTTGTCAAAATAGAATTTTAGATTTACAAAAATATTCTTCATTTCTTCATTATTTTCAATATGGTTTCAGAAAGTGTACAAAACCTCATATTGCAATACAAATTTGATTGTATGTTCACTTAAGGAAAAGGCTATTGATGAGTCATAACAATATAGGCTACATCAACAAGCATGCATCGATGTAGCCCCATTAACATATCCCCATTGATGCATGATTACATGCATCAATGCTGATGTAGGTAAAGTCTATATAAATGTGCACACCAACCACATTTATGACACCTTAGATCCATAATGTAGCGAAGCCCTTGTAGTTTTATTTCTTTAGAGTTAGAATATTTTCCTTTGAGTGCTTGCAATGTGAATTAAAGAGATTGTACGATGCTTTATTTGAATGCCATGTACTTGAATGCATTGGTGTGAATGGCAAAGAGTCAAGATTTCTAACATTCATTGTAGCACTTGGAATAGTTTAATCTTTCTTATTTGCACTTTCCTTTATATGCAATTTATACTTATGGTTTTAACTAATTGATGCACTTAATCATAAAGACATAAGTGCGACCACTCCAAGCATAACGTGTTATGCTTGACAATATTAGTAATGGCCATTTGGTAAGCCTAGTAATAGTTGTTTGATAACCTAGTAGCGTAATACAAGTTTGGGATGTGTATTGTAAGTGCAATCGGTTACTTTATGTTAGGATAGTTAGTAATTAGACTAGCTAAGTAGTTAAATAGTTAATCATTAAATCCTCATTTACTCATCTAGTTGTTAGGATAGAAATCATAAAAATATCAACAGAAATAAACATCATAAGCCTTAACTCATATTTAACCATATGCAAAAATAGCACAAGTGTGAGTTAGGAAGACAACAATTAGACAACCCCTTGATTCATAGTTTAAGACTATGGGCAAACTTAGGAAATAAGTCCATGGAATTTAACTAGATCATTAATACATGCTTGTGATTCATATGGTTGGACTACTCATCATTGACATCATTGTCAAGACCTTAGTTTAACTAAGTATGCTAAATAGGAAAAGATTGTGAAGTTATAAAAAGATGTTTTAAAGATAATACATTGACCAACTATCATCCAATAAGGGAAATAATTAAAGAAATAAAATACCAAAAGGCATACTATTTTTATCTATAACTAATATGGCTTCTTCTCACAAGGATGACTCTCCATCACACACAGGAGAATCTAATAATTAACAAGAGGTATCAAAGGATCCTTAATAACTCAGAGTTATATATGCTCATTCAGATCCCTATAATCTAGATTTTACATTCATCCTGCATCAAGATGAAAAAATGCACTAGAGGAACATGGAAGACAACATTGTGTTGCCTCCTGACCAATCTATTCCTGGCATGTTGATGACTAATCTCATCAAACTAGGCATTATTGCATTCAATGCAAAATATGAGGTCTAGGATGATACTTACAGGGACAATAAATCCATGGAATGCTAGTGCAAGAAGGATTGACACATGAAAGCACATTATGAGGCCTTCAAGGGTAAGAAGGTTCTAACACAATTATTCTTACAACAACATAGAGAGGGTGAGGATTTCTTCTCTAGCTAATCCTAATACATAGATTCTCCTTCTTTCTTTGATGAGGAAACACTTCACCAATGGTTACAGTCAATATTAGTCAATCCTAGTAATGGGAAGACAAGGTCTCAAGACCAAGAAGCCTCAAGGAATAGAAATCCTTGTCATTCATCTAAGAACAAGGATAATGATAATCAAAAGGATAGGGAAAGAAAAATAGATTGGGGTAGAAATCAAAGGAGAAGGACTAGGAAGCATCATTTCCCTAGTCCTCCTTCTTTTTCATCCTCTATATCCTCTTCATTCTCAAACTTTGACAAGAAGAATCGAGGTAGAGACAAAAGAAGAAATAGTTAAGATTAGGATGGAGATGGTTGAAGATGTTGTTAAATGGACCAAAACTAGAGGTGTAGACAACCACATGGAGAGAAGAACCACCATCATGAGTGAAGGTATAGTAGAACCTATCATAGGCATCATGGCTATGAAAGCGATCATCGTAAATGAAATGACTATGATGAGCCTCTACTAGCTACTAGGAACATGATTAATATTTTAGAGGCAGTGAGAATCCCTACAAGGTACCTGAAAGGTAGCCAGATCAAGAGGTTGGATATGAAAAATATCCCTAGGTTTGAAGGGGGATATAATGCAAATCCACAAAATCATCTCCAAGCCTTTCATGATGCCTGTGATAGAGAATGAATAGTAGAAGCTAAAAGTATTCCAAAGGATACTATTCAAAGAAGAAGAAAGTTGGTATTGGTTTTTGGAACTAGAATCCATTTCTTGATTAAGTACCACATTGGACCTTTTTAATGACAAATACCAAACGTACTCTAGAGTGTTCATCTTGGAAAGGAAAATTTAAGGATGGAAGTAGAGAAATCATGAACACTGAGATGTGGCCTTGGGCAGGTACTACTCTCAACTGTAATAATTCCCAGGCCATGGATACTCCCAAAGGAAACAACTTCACCACATCATAGATGTGTTTAGAAATAAAACAAGGAAAATCCTTGGGGTTTATGCCCAAGGAAGAATTTTGGAAATGAGGTTCCATCAAATTCAAGGCCTGATAGATCAGGTGGTCAAGGAAGAAGAAGAGTTAAAAAATGAAAAAGTGTAGAGGAGTACAATAGGGATCCCTTCATTTATAAAATGGATGGACATTTATGTGACTAAAAGGAGGAGGCATTGCTTGATGAAGTTGTGAGAAGAAAGACCTTGCCAGTACAAATATATGTCACTCACATATTGGCTAAGGTAGATAAAATGTGGGAATCCTTGGATGAGAAGTTTCAAATAGCTCTAAAAATTGTAGAGGAAAGAATGGATCAAGGGAGTAGTGATCAAGATAGAAGAAGAAAAAAGGATATAGATAAGGGTTACCATCAGAAAAAGGGTAAAGCTATATAAGTTGAAGAGGTTGCAAATTCTAAAATAGATGATGATGGATGTAAAATTTACTAATATGAACATCCTAAGGAGGTTACCCAATGTTGTAACATTTGTAGGAGTCTAAGATGTATGCATTAAATCCCAAATTTGCAAAATGGCAAACACCTAGGTGGTTTCCTTATCCACAAGTCAACTACAAGTAGTAGTTTTACCAACTGATGTATTAACAAGATAGAAGAAGAAAAAATGATACAGATAAGGGTTACCATCAGGAAAAGGGTGAATCTACAATAGTTGAAGAGGTTGTAGATTTTAAAATAGTTGATGATAGATGTGAAATTTGCCAATATGAACATCCTAAGAGATGTTACCCAAGTTGTGACATTTACAGGAGTCTAGGATGTATGCATTAAATGCCAAATTTTCAAAACAACAAACAACTAGGAAGTTGCCTACCCATAATTCAACTATAGTTAGCAATTTCACCAATTGAAATATTAACCAAGTGGAGCACCTCCTTAGTCTTAGGCATAGTATTAGTAGTGGAAACATCCATAGTCATGGTGGAGGCCACCATCGTTGTAGCACTATCCTTATAGGTAGTAAAACTCTTATCCATACTATGTCCAATAGCTTGTATCCCCTTGTGACTCATCTAGCCATGTCTCCTTTCCTAATCATTACTACCCTCTAGAATATTACAGGGCACCTTTTCCAAGGGGGAGTCTTCTTTTTCT
This sequence comes from Gnetum montanum, assembly GCA_015680685.1. Taxonomy (NCBI): domain Eukaryota; kingdom Viridiplantae; phylum Streptophyta; class Gnetopsida; order Gnetales; family Gnetaceae; genus Gnetum; species Gnetum montanum. The sequence continues at coordinate 1,664,115 of MNCI01017909.1, read as the reverse complement.
TTTCATCCTTCACAACATTTATTAAACCTTGTGCCATAAATGACTACACCCTTGTCGCCTGCTCCATCTATGCAAGGGAAAATTCCACCATATTCATAGCAATAAAACACCATGAGGGTAGTACATTTATAGTTAGATATGTAGCTACACCTAAGTGTTTTAGAATCAAAGCCTCGCAAGAGACCATTTTTCAAAATAGATAGCCCCACCTAACCCTTGTGATGAGTCCTGATATCAGACTCATGATATCAGGCCCTCGATATTGGATACATGATATCAGAGATGCCAAAGTGATATTGGACATGCAATATCGAAACTTTTCTTGTCATTTATAAATAAGAGATAGGGACACTTGATTTCTTAGTTAGTTTCTTAGTCCTTTAGCTGAACTCTTGCAGTTTTTCCTTTCCAGAGTTAGAATTATTTCTGAGTGTCCATAGTAGGAGTCATAAAGTGAATGAATCTTTATTCGAGCATTGTGTACCTGAGCACACCTTGTGTTTAGAAATAAAGACAAACTTTGTGATAAACCTTGCAACATTCAGAATAGCTTGATTATTTCATTTAAATGCTATTTATTGTTATTTTCTACTCTCATTAGTTAATTAATGTTATTTCTATTGAATTGATAATTATCAATGAATCAGCACACTTAGTACGACCACTTCGAGCATACGTGGAACACTTGGTAACCCAGTAATGACTAGCATTTGGTAATTCCAATAGTGTTACATTGGTTTAGGATGTGTCCGGCAAGTGGGAATGGATGCTGGTGTTAGGACTAGTTAGAGAATAGTTAACTAGTTAAATCAAATTAGTTATTAAATTATTTCATTTCTCCATTTTAAGCACTAGAAACATAAAACATAAAAAGCATAAAAATCATATACCTCAAGATTACTTAATCATACAATTGTGCCTTACAAGTAAGCTTGGGAAGATAATGATCGCATAACCCATCCTTGTTCTATGTAAGCACATAAGCACTTAATCCTTGGAGTTCAACCGGATCACATGTGAATGCTCGTATTCATATGGCTGGGCACAGGGGTACCTTGCCACTCATCATTGGTGTCGTTGCCGAGGATTTTGTTGTTTGTGCGCTAATTAGAACTTAGGAAATCTTTCCATCGTTAGAATGAACCCTTAGGGTTAGTTATCCTATAATCATCAAAAAGAGAGTATTGCACACAAAATAATCAATCATGTCTCCTTCTTACGAGAGTGCTTCACTGACTAGGTCTAACACAATGAACAATCGAAAGTAGAGTACACATGATGATTCGCCCGTGCCCCAATAGTTTCGCTTGGTATACATTCATCCTGATGAGTATATACTAGAATCTACCTTTATCCTCCACTAGGATGAACAACTACATTAGCATGATTTAGAAGGTAACATAGTGTTACCTCCTAATCGCTCAATCCCAAGCATGCTTCTTCATGCTCTCACACAAATTGGTATGCATCATTTACAATCGTAGTATGTTGTGCATGAACAAGATTCAAGGGATTATTGACCCATAAAGACACAATGCCAAAGGGACCTACAACAGGAGAGACATTACAAATCTATGAAGAAAAAGTGGTCTTAGGATGTCCCGTATGTCCTAAGTGAAAATGAGAGTGGTGAACCTTCCTCGGGAGGTTTTCCACAAAAAAATGTTCCTCTTGTTGACTTTGGTCAAGGAGTTGTGTATCAGAATCTTCACTCAACTATTCATAACCCAAGTTTTGATACCAACAGACATAAAGGGTCCAAAAAAGGAACATAAACACGTGACATTGATGGAAATTCTAATCATAATTGTGATCGAGGTCGAGACCACCAAAGAGAAAGTGACAGGCATCGTCATGGTGCCAGTCCTTCTTTCTCTTCACCTTCATCATCTCCTTCCCCCTCTCCTTTGGGATTTGAACATAGTCACAAAGGGAAAGACCATGAGGACAATGGTAAGTGAAATAGAGATCATAGACAAAATAGTTGAGAAAGGGAATGAGGGCATTCCAGAGAGACACAACACAAAAGAAGGGAGAGTAAGGAACAACATAGGCATCATAGACGCCATAGACAATACAATCATGATGAACCCCTGCTCATCACCTAAAGTATGTTATATATAATAAAGGCCGTTAGAATTTCAACAAGGCAACAAAAAGATAGTAGGATCAAAAGACTAGACATGAACAACATTCCATGATTTGAAGGAGGATACAATGCTAATCCTCAAAACCATCTACAAGAATTTCATGATGCATGTGCCTTGCAAAATATAGAAAATGAGTGGAAAAACTAAAGTTGTTTCCACAAACACTAATCAAGGAAGCGGAAAGTTGGTACCAGTCCTTAGAATCGAAATCCATTCATCGATGGAGTACCATGTTAGAGCTATTCAACGATAAGTATCAAATGTACTCCCAAGTGTCCAACCTATGTAAGCAAATCCAAGGATGGAAACAAGAAGGACACGAACCCTTGGATGTTGCCATGGGCCAATATTATGCATTATTACATCGTTTCCCTGGCCATGGTTACTCGCAAAGAAAATAGCTACGCCATCTCGTAGATGGGCTTAGGTACGAAATGTGAAGAACCCTTGGGACTTATGCTCAAGGAAGGCTATATGAGCTTAGAGCCCATAAAATACAAAGATTGTTGGAGAAAGTTGCCAAGGAGGAAGGTGAGTGAAGGAAAAGAGAAAGTGCAGAGGAATACAACAGAGATCCTTCCCTCCAAAAGAAGGAAGTTAGATTTTGTGAAGATGAAGAAGAGTCACCACTCGAAGAGATGGTGAATAGAAAGGTTTTTCCTATTTAAACATTTGCATCAGAAATATCGGCAAAGGTCGATCAAATGTGGAACTCCCTAGATGATAAATTTTAAACTGTTCTAAAAATAGTAGAGGAGTCTAGAGAACCAAGTAGTAACCAAGAGAGGAGAAAAAATAAAGAAGATGAGTATACAAATAACAAAGGTAAGGGCAAGGTTACCGTCATTAAAGAGATTGTGGATTCAGACATGGATAATGATGATGGATGTGAGATTTTCCAATATGACCATCCTAAGGGATGTTTCCCAGTGGTGTTACATCTACAAGAGTTTGGGATGTATGCACTAAACCCACAATTAAATAGATGGCAAACACCCAAAAGGTTACCTTATCCCCAAGGTAACCCAAGGAAGTTCTACCAATCCTTGACATATTATCCAAGTGGAGTTCCACCACAAAAAAATGAATATTATCAATGGTCGCAACACCTACAATCATGGGGAATGCCACCACCATGTCAACAGTACCCTTACCATCAACCTAACCCATATGGGTATTACGTTTAGCAGCTGATCTCTCCATGTGACTCTACTAGTCATGTTGCTCTTCAACCTTACTACCAGGCCCCCAAGTACCATAGAACTTCTTCTCCTTAGGGTGATGTTCCACATATGTACTATCCTTCTCATCTGTTAGGATCTCTTCCATCCTCAACTCCATTACCACCTGCTCCAACAATGTAGGATGAGCTTCTTGCCCAGCCATAGCAACGTAACACTACAAGGGCTATCAATCCTCAACCTACTATTGGCTTGGAAAAATAATCAAAGAAGAGACATTTCTTTAGAACCAATAATCCAACCAAGTCCTTACAATCAAAAGCGAATAATTCTCCAAATGCCTCACCACCATTCGAACCTTTGGAGCTTCCTTCGAACCAAAGACCGCACTCAACGTACATTGTCATGTTAACTCATGCCATCATTGATTGGATCAAAGCTGGTCATCTTCCTAGGAAATTATCTAATCCTATAAGTCCTCTTATATATTTACAAATTGTTGAGAATGAGCCTTTCAAGGCTCTTTTGGATTCAGGTTCTGGAGTTAACTTAATCTCTCAAGAAATGTACAAATCCTGGAACCTACCTTTACTAAAAAAGAGTAACATTCATTTAGAGTTGGCCAACTAGTCCATCACTGTCCCATTAGGACTAGTGGAGGACATTGACACCACTGTTTGTGGATTGTTGTATCCAGCAGATTTCCTAGTGATCCAAGTCAATAACTATAAGGGAAACTTCCCAATCATAATGGGAAGGACATGGCTAAGTACGATTGATGTGTGCCTAGGAATATGTGATCTTTCCCTAGAAATATCAAAAGAAAATGGATTTGGGAAGATCGAGAAGAAGAAAGTTCCATGCATTGCATACAGTGACATAGGGTGCAACTATGTACAGAAGTCCTAGTTTGTACAATGCTTAACATTGCCTGCATGCAACCAGTGTGCACAAGTAACTAATATACAAAGATGCCTATATGTAGTAGCCACAAAATAGGAAGGAAACCAATGGCTGATAGCTGACCAAGAAAGCAATTCAACCTTATGCATGGAACCACTTGAGAGCTTAACTTGTGCCTATATCAATAGCATAGGTGCATTAGAGCAAGTCCATTGCCAACTTTCAAGTACTGATACCGAAAATACCAACTGGGGGAAGTTGGAAATCCTTGACAAGTTTAAGCCAGAGTCCCTTGAGTTAAAACCGTTGCCCATTGGTATGGAGTATACATTTCTCAAGAATGGAAAATCGGTAATCATTAATGCTAAGCTTGCTCCTCAACAAAAAGAAAGACTACTGAAGATGGTAAACAAATGGTTGAAAGCCTTTGCTTGGTCATATCCCAAATTAATTGGAATAGATCCTAGGATATGCCAATATAGAATTTACACTAACCCTTCCATGAAGCCTTGATGACAACTACAAAGGCAACCAAACCTACAGCTTAAGCAAGTGGTTAAAGAAGATATTGAACAACTTCTAAAAGCTAGGTTCATCTACCCCATTGCTGATAGTGAATGGGTTAGTCCATTAGTCATTATGCCTAAAAAGGGAGGTAAATGGAGGGTGTGTATAGACTTTAGGCTACTAAACATGGCAACATTTAAAGACCATTTCCCATTGCCATTCATTGACCAAGTCTTAGATACCATTATAGTTTTTTGGATGGTTACAGTGGATACAATCAAATTCAAATAGCACCAGAAGACCAAGCCAAGACTACATTCACAAGTCCTTGGGGGACATTTTCATATAGGCAGATGCCATTTGGCTTGTGCAATGTCCTAGAAACATTTCAACATTTGGTTCTAAGTAGATTTTAGCAGTAAATAGGGAATGGTGTGGAGGTCTTTATGGATGATTTCTCCACCTATAGAGCAAACTTCAAATAAGCATTGGACCGATCAGAGCAAGTACTGAAACGATGTGTAGAAACCAACCTAAGGCTCAATTGGTAGAAAAGCCACTTAATGGTCCAAGAGGGCATTGTATTAGGGCATAAAATTTCACAAACATGGATGGAGGTAGATCCTAACAAAATTAAAGTCATTCAAGGAATCACTTGTCAACCTAAAACTATAAAAGGTATTTGATCATTCCTTAGACATACTAGCTATTATAGATGCTTCATCGAGAACTTTTTGAATATTGCAAAACCATTAGTAGAATTAATGAAGAAGGATGTACCCTTTGAATGGACTAGGGAATGTGAGCTAGCTTTCCAAACCTTAAAATAGAAGCTCATAGAAACACCTATTCTATAAGTTCCTAACTGGTCCAAACCGTTCCATATAATGATTGATGTGTCCAATTTTGCTTTAGGAGTTGTACTTACATGGTTAGATGACCAAAAAATGACCCTATTACATTCACTGTGCAAGTCAAAATATTGCTGGTGCATAACTCAACTACAACACAATAGAAAAAGAGTTAATGGTTGTGGTGTTTGCACTAGAAAAATTTAGGCACTATGTATTAAGCTATAAGATATTTGTACACATGGATCATATTGCAATACAGTTTCTAATGAATAAACCAATGGTGAGCCCTTGCATCATATGATGGATTGTGATCTTATAAGAGTTCGATCTTATGATGATCGATTGTAAAGGCACCAAGAATGTTGTTGTTGATCATTTATCTCTGTTATGATGGGACAACAAAGAGAACGAATATCCAATTTCTAACTACTTCCCTGATGAACTCCTCTTTGTAGGTGTAATAAACAATCAATTAACCATAGATAAAAATTGGTATAGTAGCATTCTTACCTATCTTCTCACACAAGAAACACCTTTAAAAAGAAACAACAGTTTCTTTATCAAGCCAAATATTTCATGGAAATTAATGGACACCTTTATAAGGTATGTTTCAATGGCTTGGTCTAATGGTGTGTTCCCAATGTAAATCAATTGTGAGTTCTCCAAGATGCTCATGATGGTCCTTGTGGGGATCATTACACTAGGAGATGAACATCCATTAAAATCTTGCTTGTAGGATATTATAGGTTTACATTGTTCTGGGATGCTCATCATTTCGCCCAATCTTGTGAGTGCTACCAATGCGATGGGGGAATGACTACTAGAATGGAGGGTCCACAAAAATGGATTCAACGTTTAGAACCCTTTGACATATGGGGTATTGATTTTATGGGTCCTATCACACCAATGTCCAATGGAAAAGCCTACATTGTTGTTGCTGTTGACTATTTTACAAAGTGGGCAGAAGCAGCCACTATTACTAACTGTACATCATCTACCGCTATAGAATTTGTTCAAAAACAAATTGTAAACATGTTTGGTATGCCTTGTGCACTTATTTTTGATAATTGTACACATTTTACAGGTGTGACCTTTCAAAAATTAATGCAACACTTAAGAGTTGAGCATAAGCTGACTACACCATATCATCCTCAAGCGAATGGTCAAGTCGAGGTTACCACTAGGGAGATCACAAAAATATTGACATGAATCATTACAAATATAGATGAGACTAGAGCACCAAATTGAATGATGCTCTTTGGGCATACAACTCCACCTGGAAACTCCCTATAGGCCATTCTCCCTATGAGTTAGTGTATGGTAAACTTCCAACACTTCCTATCCAAATTGAGCTCCATACACTATCTACAACATGTGACCTTAACCTTGACCTCAATCTAGCATAGAAAGAATGATTGATGAACCTTAACTTGCTAGATGAAAATTGATTAGCTACCCTATCATCCAATGAACTACACAAGGCCTTCAACAAACAATGTCATGACCTGAAGATTAAAAAAGTCAAATACCAACCAGGAGATAAGGTTCTGTATTGAAATCCTGCACATGTGCCACAATGAACTAAATTTCAAATGTTGTGGAAAGGACCTTATATCATTCCTGAAGCTTTTCCTTTAGGAGCCATGTGTAGCAACCAAAAAAATCGGTGGTTGGAACATCAAGAGGTCATCGAGCGCACAACCTAATCTCAGATTTGTGCGAGGGCTGTGTTGGATGTAAACAGATGTAGGGTGCCCTGAATGATCTGGTCGATCAGACAGGGACTTAAGCAGTGTACAATAGCCTTTCGTAAATGTTGGTTTTAAGGTTGTTATATGCACGTTGAGTGATAAGCGATGAATGTGAATTGATTGAAAATAATGCAAAACACAAAAAATAATAAGACAAAAATAAAACAAGTTTTGGTAAGGAAGTACATCGCCCCAAGATCGGGGATCTGATCTTTGCTAAAATGAAGGTGTACAATAGATGGCAGTGGGAACAAGCACAGCTTGCAACAAAGCAATATGGTCACAGTTTCTCAAGTAGCTGTCAATAGCCAATCACCAGAGAGCTGAAGTGCCAAGATCTCAACCAAGAAAGCCAACTGCCAACGAAGTAATTGCCAATAGCCAACAATGCTAAAAGATGATTGAATGCTCTAAGCCAACAATGCCAAAAGCCAACCCTGCTAGAATGCTCCCAAAAACCAACCCCTTGAATGTTGTTCGTTGGGGTATTTATAGAGTTAGATGTGGGAGAGGAATGTGGTTTGAGTGCCATGTGTCCTGGGTCACACAGAGTGTGGATGTGACTGTGTTGTGCTGCTGTGCAACGTTGAAAACTGCTATGCTGTGACCGTACCATTCATGCTACATGTGCTAAAGTTTAGTGAGATGCTATATTTGTTGTAAAGAAAACTACCAGTTAATAAATGCAAAGTGAAGCTAGTGCTCCAAGATTATGTCTTCCCTACTCTTGCGAGTAGGGTCAAGCATAGGGACAACTTGGGGGATGGTTAGGGGGTGCAAAACAAGGCAAACTTGCTGATTTTTCTTGTCAGAGAGGTGTTGGGATGAGAATAGCCATTGCTAACTAGTTCTGTAGCTAACCGAATATTTCTTAAGGCTACTACGCGAGTGTTACATTGTTTACACTTTCCAGCGTATGTAGCATAAATACCCGCTCGCTACACTGTGCTACGCTGCGTAGCATAGCCATCAATTTTAAATGAAATCTTGCCTATAATCCGAAAATACTTGTATGAGGCTTGGCTAGGCAAGAAACTGTAACCCTATCTTTCATGTTGAAAGGTCTTGAGACTTGCTGAGTTCATCTTTGGGATACTTTGGTGTTTTGCATATTTGCTACACTGTGCTACACTATGTAGAATAGTGCAGCATAGCAGCCAATATGACATGCATCCTTGTCTGGTTTTGCAATGCTTTGTTAATAAACCGTGCTTGGAGCTTGAGGGAAAAGAAAGACAGCTAATCTTGGTGGCCGGAATGTGGTAGAGGGCCTTTGTGTGCTTTGTCCTTGCTATGTTGTGCTATGCTACGTAGTGTAGCAAAATGTAACACCCAGCTTAGCTTGGATTCTGACTTAATCTTGCAAACATTTTATCGTGGGATGCTAGTCATGTCTTGGCATGTCAACAGAGCAAACTTATTCATCAGTTGAAACCTGAGCAAATGTGCCTACTCCATCAGAGCCATCTGAGTGGGAGCATTGCAAGAATGTATCTCTACTACGCTGTGCTATGTTGCGCAGCGTAGCATAGTGTAGCACTTTGAGTGAAGAGGACCTCAGATGAAATTTGCTAGATTTTTGCTATGTCATTTTGCCTGTGCATCAAGGATGAAGTGGGGCAATGTCTCTAGGGGGCTGAGTCATTGTCAATGTGCATATTCAATACTTGTTCAGTCTTCTTGAGGCCTACTACATTGTGTAGCATAGCAGGTTTCTTCAGTAAGAAAACTTGCTGAATTGCTTAGCTCATCCTAAATACTTTCAGTAGCTCCTAACATGCTCTCTAGGTAGACAGTCAGCTAGGTCGAGTACCAAGCTAGGAAGGTTGGAGAGTTCAATAGGCTTATTAGCCAGGGCAATAGAAAACTTTCCAGACTGTATGTTCTACTTTCAATGCCTACATTGTCTAGATGGTCCATCGTGATGCTGCACTTGTGGAAATTCGTGCCCAAATTTCAAGACTCTGCTGAAGTATTAGGGTCTTGAAATATTATGGTGTTTAAATGGCCCCTCTTTGTTGATGTTTGAAAGATATTCTTGAGAGGTTTCAACAAAGAATATGAAACACCATTGAAAACAAGATGCTAACATTGCTCTCCAGCGGTCACTTAGATGTCGCATTGCACTATGCTTGGGAGTACTGGGCTAGCTATGTAAGGAAAGGGGGAAAAGGATGGATTTGGGGGAATAGGTTTGGGGGAGGAAAAGATGTAACATAGCGTGATCCCTCGTCGGATTGTGAAGGAGTCGACATGCATGGGCATCTTTCTTTTGCTGGCTTTTGACCTCTCATCGGAGTGCTTTGAGATGGTCATTTTGAAACAGCTGTGACACCATTTATTTTGGGCACTTGTCCCTTTTTTTAAGCTTTTTTGCTTTTTTGCATTTTTTTACTGTTCAACCACGTTCACTTGGAAACAACCTTGTTGTTGCAAGGTAGGTGTTTCCTCCCCAAGATGAGTTGTGTTACATCCCTGTGGGGCTTTGACCTACCTAAGGATGTTTCCCATGAGGTGAGTTGTGTTACGCTCATCATGGACTTGGAAGTTGGGCATGTGGAAGGGCTTTATATGCATCAGGAGAGTTTGTAAAGGAGATGTTAAAAACTGCAAGTATAAGAAACGAGGTTGAGTGGGTTGAGAGGGGGAGGGCAGGGTGTGTACTCCCAAGTAGCCAAGCTAGTTAGAGCGATCACTTTGGAACAATGTAGTATCTTGGCTTCCGTGGCAGAAAGTATCTCTGAACGACACCCTCTTGGCATGTATCCTACAAACACCACAGAGAGCAAACCAAAAGAAACAACCATAAGGTGGAGTGAGGGCAAAGTACTGCTTGCTTTAGACATTGTTGGAGTAGCAAGTATTTTTGTTGAGGCATGTGATGTCCAAAACAGGAAGGCCAGAAGTGGTTCTAGTAGCAGCAAGCTAGAAAAGTTAGCACTGAAGAGGCTAGGAGCGATGGTGACGCTAGTGCTCAAGATTCCTCGCCGAAGGAAAAGATCATGCAGTTCAGCTATAAGGTGAGAAGCCTAACAACTGAACATCTTTTGGGCTCAGATGGTGGAGAGGGCTAGAGGGTAGAAACTTTGTGGCTGGGCCACAATAGTGCTAGAACTCTAGCAACAGGTGTTGACGGTAAGAGCTACTGCTAGGATGAGTGGTGATGGTAGTAGTAGCTCCGGAAAGTTAGCAAGATGTCAAACAAAATCTCCAGAAGATCAGCAAGATGCCAAGGGCGGTGATGCTGCATGTGTTCTAGAGGGTGTTTCCTTAGCATTGTGAACTATGTTCTGGAACTATAGTGTCCCACCCTATGTTGTCCAGAAACCAGAAATTGTACACGCTCGCTTGTTTGTAGGGTTGTGAATGTGAGCTAGGTGTTGCACTCTAAACCCATTTTAGGATCTTTTTAGACCATCATATGTGCTAGTTTAAGGTCCTAGTAGACCGTGAAGTGCTAGTTTAAAGTCCTAGTAGACCGCTGTGCTAGTTTAACATCGTAGTGGATGGTGGATGGCCAGTTTAGGGTCATGGAGGATCATGTTGTGTGTGCCATTTTTATGTCATCGCCCAAGGACATGCTATGCTAGTTTATAGTCATAGCAGACTTACTGTGCCAGTTTATAGTCATAGCAGACTATTTTGCCAATTTTAGGTTGTAGCGGACGATTGTTTTACCTTGCTCTGTACCTGATGTAGTCCTTTGCATTAGACGTAGTATGGCTTGAGATACACGTGGTTGATAGGATTTGCAAACTCATTGCCATCCATATCAGCCAGTTTGGAAGCCTCGTTCTCATAGGCTTTCGTGATAACGAAAGGACCTTTCCAATTGGCTGAGAATTTTTTTACATGCTCATGAGTGGCTTTGAGAACTAGGTCCCCCCTTCTTGATTGGTCGTTGATCAAAATTATAGTGGTGCTTTTGTCATTGCTTGTCTTGGTACCATTCAATGCGATCAACTGTTTGGGCACGCTCTTCTTCCACGGAGTTAAGATTGATGATTCTTGACTCGTTGTTTTGTGCATCGTCTACAATGTTTAAAAGAATCATCCAGAGTGATGGAACCTACAATTCAAGAGGTAACACTACTTCAAATCCATAAATGAGACTGTAAGGAGTCTCACCTATAGCCGTTCTACACGTCGTGCGGTAAGCCCACAACACGTAGAGGATTTGCTGGTGCCATTACCTTTTGCTACTGCTAAGCATATTTTTCATCAGGTTAATGATGGCCTTATTTGTTGCTTCTGCATGACCGTTTTCCTATGGGTAATATGGCGATGAAAAGGATTACTTGATGCCAAGATTATTGCAAAAGGTTTTGGTTTCTGCACTACTAAATTGTGGCCCGTTGTCTATCACAATAGTCATAGGAAGGCCAAACCTTGTTACTATGTTATCCAAGATGAAGTGGCAAACCTGTTGAGAGGTAGTCTTTCTTAGGGGAATAGCCTCCACTCACTTTGTGAAGTATTCGGTTGCAGTGATTATGAAGCTATGTCTTACGAAAGACTTAGGTGTGATGGGCCCTATGATGTCTAGTCCCCATTGTTGGAATTGGCATATAATCTGTGTAGGATGTAACTCAGTAGGTGATATGTGTATGAGATTTTCATGACATTGACATACATCACACGTCCTAACTTTTGCAAGACAATCTTGTTCGATGAAAGGCTAGTAGTACCCTAGGCGTCTGATCTTTGCCGCCAATGCCCTAGGGGCTATGTGTCCTCCACATAGTCCCTCATGGACTTTGTTAATAATTTTCTGTGCTTCTTCCCCACCAACACAAGTTAACAATATCCCATCAAAGGAGCGTTTGCATAAGGTATTTTCTCCTATGAGGACATACTGCCAAGCTCGCTTTTGGATTGCATCCTTTTGAGTAGATGTCAAGCTGTGTGGGGGTTCACTGTGTTGAAGGTAAGCCTTAATGTTGGTGTATCACTCTTGGATGTCTATCACATTGACAGATGCAATGTTTACCACTTGATTAATAGGATTTGTGCACTCTATTATCAAAGCGGAAAAAGTGACAAACAAGTACGATGGCACATTCAATGCTAATGTGGCTAATGCATCGGCTGTAGTGTTCTCATTGTGAGGTACATGTTGAATGTCCAATGTTGCAAACTATTTTAGCAAACTCTTAGCTAGATCATAATAAGGTTGCAAATGTGAAGCCTTGCAAGCATAGACTTTAGCGATCTGGTTGACAACTAATTGCAAATTGCCCCGAACTGCCAAATGTTGAATCTTTAGCTCTTGGGCTGCTAAGAGGCCCCTAAGGAGTCCTTCATACTTAGCTACATTGTTCGTACAAAGGAATGTAAAGTGATAAGAAAAGGATCAAATTTCCCTGGAGGGAAACGTGATAACTGTGGCGGTGCTTCCATCTCGTGTAGGTGAAGCACTATCAAAATGTAAACTTGCTTCAAAATCAAATGGTATAGAGTTTAGGCTGTTGATGTGTTCATCTGGGAATTTGGGTTTTATTATTGCTTGATCATCAACTGGAAAATTTGTAAGCTGTGTGACTATTGCTTGACTCTTTATTGATGATTGGGCTACATAATGTAAATCAAATTCCATCGTTATTACTTTCCATCGGGATATCCTACTACTCTCGTACAAGTTTTTTGTACTGGCCTGAAGTATGTTGCTTTTGCATTTAATGTTGACCTTGCTACGAAATAGGTAATGTCTTCAATTTTTTAAAGCGAATACTAGGGCGAGACAATATTTTTCTACCTCGTTATATTTTTCCTCATAAGCTATTAATGCGTGGCTTAGGTAGTACACTGGGATTTTGGACTCGTCATCTCTTTTTTGGCATAGCAATGCAACAATAGATGTGTCCAAAGTGGCAAGGTAAATGTAGAAAGGCTTATCCCTCTATGGTGGGTAAACAGTTGGGAGGTGCAAAAGCTCTTTATTTAAGTTATCAAAGGCTTGTTGACATAGATCTATCCACTTGAAGTTGACTCCCTTTTTAAGTAAATGTTGCATGGGATGTAGCTTGTCTATCAACTTCGAGATAAACCTTCTGATAAACTGTACCCTGCCTTACAACCCACGTAGCTCTTTCAGGTTTGTAGGTGGTGCTAAGCTGATGATGGCCTTCACTTTATCGGGGTCCACTTGTATGCTTGTTTCCAACACTAAAAAACCTCGCATGCATCCAGTTTTAACTCCGAAAACACATTTCTTAGGGTTGAGGCGTAGGTCATGCCTTTGAAAACGTTGGAGGACTATATTGAGATCGTTTGGATGATCGATAAATTCCTTAGAATTGAGTGCTATGTCATCCATGTAATTTTTTAATCTCTCCAAAAGGTAGTCGCTAAAAATATAAGTCATCGCTCGTTGGTAGGTTGCTCCAGCATTTTTGAGTCCAAAAGGCATCATTGTATAACAAAACGTTCCCCAAGGGGTCATGAAAGTGGTTGACAACTGATGCTCTGGGTTTATATGGATCTATTTATAGCATAAAAACCCATCCATGAAGGATAGTAAGGCAGGATCAGCTGTAGTGTCTATGAGTTAATTGATTCTTGGTAATGGGAAATCATCTTTAATCGTTACTTTGTTCAAGTCTCGAAAGTCTATACAAATTTGTATACCTCCCATTTTCTTAGAAACTACAATGATGTTCGATACCCATTCCGAGTAATTGACCGCCTAGATGAAACCAACTTGGTAAAGTCTGGTGATTTCATCACGTATAGCTAGTGCAATCTCTAGTTTGATCTTACAAGCTTTTTTCTTAACTGCCTTGACACACAGATTTAGAATGATGTTATGTTGTATGAGCCATGGGTCAAGGCTTGGCATGTCGTCGTATGACCATGCAAACACTTTAATATTGTCATGGAGAACCTTGGAAATGTTTTGGTGTATTTGTGGATGTAATAGAGAGCTAACCTTCAAGGTCTTTGCTTCACCCCTAGTGGTAGTTATAGGGATTTTAGTGAGAGGGTCCTCAGTCACATCCTTGGCCTCTAAGTCTAAGGCTTGGACCAAATGTTTGGGCTAGTCTAGGGATGTTTCCAAGGACTCTACGATGTTGTGAGAGGATAACTCAAAGTCTACCAATTCTTGGTTCAAGCATCTTGTGAACTTGCTATAGGGATCCATTAGGGTCAAAGGAAAATAAAGCTCATCATGGATAACAATTTTTTGAGTGGACCTATCACAAAAAATAAATAAACCAAGTTAAGTGATACCTGTTTGAAGCAACAATTGTAGCGACCGAAAACGTTGGTGGCTGGAACACCGAGAGGTTGCCGGGCGAACAGTTTAGCCCTGGATCCATGCAAGGGTCATTCTGGATAAAACGGAAGTGGGGCACCTTGAACGGTTTGGTCGATTAGATAGGGACTTAATCGGTGTAACTTAACCTTACATGAATGTTGTTTTAAATGCAAAATATGCGAGGTAAAACTAATGATCAATAAATGCAGGAATGAAGGAAATAATGCCAAATAGTGATAACAATAAAAAGATAACAGAATAAACTCGGGTAAGAAAATGCATCGCCCCAAGGTCACGGGTTCGATTCTTTGCCTTATTTGAAAAATGTATAACAAGTTATACAATGCCAGAGGCACACAGAGAGTTCAAGAGTAACCAGACTGCTCAAAATGTGCCAAATATGCTCTTGAATGAGAACTTAAGAGCCAACTATGCAAAAATTTCAACTCTTTGGATGAGAAATGCCAACCAAAAAAGCCAACCAATGCAAAATGCCAACAAGCTAACTGCTCTCCTTAATGTAAAAATGCCAATTCTTTGAGCAAAAAAGCCAACCCTTTGAGCGTTGTTTGTCGAGATATTTATAGGGTTAGGAGTAGGTGAGAAATGCAGCTTAGGTGCCATGTTTCCTAGACCCCACACTATGCAATCATGATGGTACCCTGTAGATGTGCTGTGTCGGTTATGAATTTTTCTACACTGTAACCACGTTGTCGAAACTAGAGATGCTGGAATCCAGTGTGCTAACAATGCAAGCAGAAATGAATCCTCCGCCCTAGGACTACGTCTTCCCTATTCTTCTGAACAGGATCAAGCGTAGTGACAAATTTTTGGGGATGAACTAAGGGGTATGCCAAAGTGGAACAAAGTTGTTGATCATGGCAAGCTTAGTTATTGCTAACAAGCTGTAGAGCTAGTTGAAGATATCTTGATGCGTCTGTCAACTTTGCATCACTTACACTGTCTAGCACATTGAAGTAGCATAGCTGCTTACTACACTATGCTACGCTATGTAGTGTAGCACATTGAGGTAGCATAGTTGCTTGCTACGTTGTGCTATGCTATGTAGCGTAGCACAGTGTAGCCACTGGTTTGAACAGAAAACTTGCGTTGGAGTCAACAACATTTTTTGGAAGCCTTGGCGCATGCGGGGTTAACCTTTGAAGCACTTTATTGATTTGCATCTTTGCTACGCTACACTATGCTACATAGCGTAGCAGCCAATGTAACATGCATTTTTGTCAAAATTGCGGGGTTTCACGAGAAAACTTTGCTTGTGGTTCAAGGGTAACTAAGATAGGGTCATTTTGGAAGCTAAAATGCTGTTAGATGCAGTCCTTTTTCTGCAACAACTTGGCAGAGGAGTCTTTGCATGTTTCACCCTTGCTATGCTGTGCTATGCTATGTAGTGTAGCATTGTGTAGCACCTTGTGTTGGGCGAAGTTTGACTTTGCCTTGCACGAACATCTTGCCAAAGCTTGTATTTGGATGCTTGGTTGATTTTTTGAAGGCTTGCTACACTACGCAACGTAGTAGACTTCTCCACTAGAAAACTTCCCAAACTATTTTGTCCATCCTGAACATCATCGACAACTCCTAGCACAGTTTTTGAGTAGACTAACAGCTGGGTGAATTGTCCAGGTGGGTAGGCCAGAGAGTGCATCAGGCTTGTCAGCTCTAGAGGTAGAAAACTTGCCAGACTAGATAGTCTAATCTCAATGTTTACATTTTCTTGCCAAACTGTCATGACACTACACTTGTGGAAGTCCTTGCCTAAACTCCAAGACCCTGGTGAAGTAAGAGGATCTTAAAATTTTATGGTGTTTCACTGGCCCCTCTTTGTCGACGTTTGGAGGATGGGCCCAAGAGACAAACAATATGAAACACCATGAAATAAAAAATGCTAACATTTCTCTTCAGTAATTATCCAGATGTCACTTAGCTATGCTTGAGAGTGCTAGGATAGTCATGTAGGGAAAGGGGAAAGGGTGGATCTGCGGAGATAGTTTCAGGAAGAGAAAGATGTAGCATAGTGTGGTCCCTCGTCGGAGTGCTTGTGAGGGAGTTGATACGCATGGGCATCTTTCTTTTGCAGGCTTCTAACCTCTTATCGGAATTCTTAGAGATGGTCATTGCGAAACAGATGATGTGCCATTTCTTTTGGGCACATGTTTTTTTTGAGCTTTTTGTCTTTTACGCTTTTCTTTTGCCATTTTTCCATGTTCATTTGCAAACAACCTTATTGCAAGACAGGTGTTTCCTCCCCAGGATGAGTTGCGTTACATCCATGTGGGGCTTTGACCTGCCTACAGATGCTTCCCATGCAGCAAGTTGTGTTACGCACATCATGGACTTTGTGGTTGAGCATATGGGAGGGCTTTATAGGCATTGGAAAAATTTGTAAAAAGAGGTGTGAGAAGGAGAATTGCAGGTGTAAGCAATGAGGTAAAGAAGGTTAAGGGGGAGGAAAGGATGTGCACTCCCAAGTAGCCAAGCTACTCAGGATGACCACCTTGGAACGATGTAGTGTCCTGCCACCTTGGTGAAATGCACCGCTGACTGATGCCCCTTCAGTATGTACCCTACAAACACAACAGAGAGCAGACCAGAAGGAACAACCATAAAGAAAAATGAAGGTAAAGGCCTTGCTTACTTTGGATGCTGCTGGAGCAATGGACATTGTTGCTAAGATAGGTGACATCCAAACTAGAAAAGCTAGCAGCGGTTCTGGCAGCATCAGCATGGTGGGGCTAGCACCGAGGAGGCTAGGAGTTACAGCGATGCGGGTGCTTAGGAGTCCTTGCCCAAGGCAAACATCATGCAGCTCAACTGTAAAGTGAAAGGCCTAATTGCTAGACATCTTTTGGGCATGGGCGATGGCGGGGGATGGAGGGTAACAACCTTGTGGCTGGGCCAAAATAGTATTGGGACTCTAGTAGTAGGCACCAACAATAGGAGCTACTACTAGGGCAATGGGCCATGGTAGCGGTAGCTTCGGAAGGTCAACAAGATGTCAGATGACATTTTTGGAGGATCAGTAAGATGCCAGGGGAAATGGAATTACACATATTCCAGAGGGTGTTTTCTTGGCATTGTGAACCGTGTTCTGGAACTGCAACGTTTGACCCTGTGTTGGCACTGTGCACGCTCGCTTGCTTGTAGAGTCATGGATGCACGCTGAGGACGTTATGCCGCAAACCCAGTTTAAGGTCCTGGTAGACCATGGTGTGCTAGTTTAAGGTCCCAGCAGACCGTGGTGTGCTAGTTTAAGGTCCTAGTAGACTGTTGTGTTGGTTTAAGGTCCCACCAGGCCGCTGTGCTAGTTTATCATCATAGCGGATGGTGGATGGGTCAGTTTAAGGTCATAGCGGATCATCTGTGCTAATTTTACATCGTAGTGGATGATATTTGCTAGTTTTACCTCATGGCGGACGGTTTGTGCCAGTTTATAGTCATAGCAAACAATCTATGCCAGTTTATAGTCATAGCAGACTATGAATGCTAGTTTATAGTCATAGTGGACTATCTGTGCTAGTTTATAGTCATAGCAGACTTTCTGTGCTAATTTATAGTCGTAGCAGACTTTTTGCTTACCTTGCTCATGCATCAGATGTAGTATGGCTTAAGATATGAGTGATTCACAAGATTCACAAACTCTTTGCCATCCATGTTTGCCAGTTTGAAGGCTCTATTCCCGTAGGCTTTCATGACCATGAATGGACCTTTCTAGTTTGTTGAGAACTTGTTCACATTTTCACGGACAACCTTGAGAATGAGGTCTCCCTTTTTTATCGACCGTTGTTGTGGGTTTGCATGATACTTCTGCCGTTGCCTGTCTTGATATTGCTCGATGTGGCCAAGTGTTTGTGTACACTCCTCCTTTATGAAGTCAAGGTCGATGATCCTCGACTCGTTGTTCTGGGCTTTATTCACGACTTTTGATAGGATCATTCAAAGTGACAATACCTACAACTTAAGAGGTAACACTGCTTCAGATCCGTAAATAAGGCTATAAGGAGTTTTATCTTTTTCCATTCTGCATGTCATTCTGTAAGCCCATAGCACATAGAGGATTTGCTCGTGCCATTGCCTCTTGTTGTTACTAAGCATCTTCTTGAGCAAGTTGATGATGGATTTTTTTGTAGCTTCTACATGTCCATTTCCCTGTGGGTAGTATGGCAAGGAAAAGGATTGCTTAATGCCAAGGTTGTTGCAAAAGGTTTTGGTTTCCACACTACTAAACTGTGGCCCGTTGTCTATCAAAATAGTCATGGGAAGCCCAAACCTTGTCATTATGTTATCTAATATAAAGTGGAAAACATGTTGAGATGTAGTCTTTCTAAGGGGGATAGCCTCTACCCACTTTGTAAAGTACTTAGTAGTGGTGATAATGAAGCTATGCCCTATGGAAGACTTAGGTGTGATAGGTCCTATAATGTCTAGTCCCCATTGTTGGAATGGCCACGTGATCTATGTAGGGTGCAACTCAGTGGGTGAAACATGAATATGATTTGCATATCATTGGCATGTGTCACAAGTCTTAACTTTGGCAAGGCAATCTCATTCCATGTGAGGCCAGTAATACCCTAGGCATCTAATTTTTGCTACCATGGCTCTAGGAGCTATGTGTCCTCCGCATAGTCCTTCATGGACCTCATTAATGATCTTTTGCACTTGTCCCTCATTTACGCATGCTAGCAATATCCCATCAAAGGAGCATTTGCATAAGGCGTTATCTCCCATAAGTACATATTGCCGAGCATGCTTGCAGATTGCATCTCTTTGGGTAGATGTCATTCCACGTGGGGGTTCGCCCTGTTGCAGATATGCTTTAATGTTAACATACCACTCTTGGGTATCGGCTGCGCTCACAGAGGTGACATGTACTTCTTGGGTGATAGGCTCCGTACACTCAGTTATTGAAGCGAGAAATGTTATGAATAGGTGTGGTGGCACATTTAATGCTAGCGTGGCCAAGGCATTTGCTACGGTATTATCATTACATGGAATGTGTTGGAAATTTTTTGTGGCAAAATGTTTGAGAAAAATTTTGGCTAGGTCGTAATAGGATTGCAGATGAGTAGCTTTACAGGCATAGGCCTCAGTGATTTGATTGACAACGAGTTGTGAATCACCTCTGATTACTAGATGTTGAATTTTTAATGCTTGGGCTACTAAGAGGCCCCTAAGGAGTCCTTCGTACTCTGCCATGTTGTTTGTACAAAGGAACGTGAAATGATAAGCAAACGGTTGAATGTCCCCAAAGGGGAATGTAATGATGGCAGCTGCGCTACCACCTCGCATAGTCGAGGCATCGTCGAAATGCAAAGTAGCTTCTAAATGTAATAGGATAGAGTTGATGATGCTAATGTGCTCGTCAGGGAATTTTGGTTCTATGGTTGTCTGATCGTCAACACGTGAGGTCGTGAGTTGCGTAGCTATCGCTTGTCCTTTCGTTGATGATTGGATCACATAATGCAAATCAAATTCCGCGGTTATGGCTTTCAACTGGGCTATCCTTTTGCTTTTATATAGATTGTTCGTGATAGCTTGGAGTACATTGCTTTTGCATATAATGTTAACTTTACTACGAAATAGATAATGCCTCCACTTTTTTAATGCAAATACTAGGGCGAGGAAATTTCTTTCCACCTCATTGTACTTCACCTCGTATGTTATCAATGCATGACTTAGGTAATAAACTAGAATCTCAAAGCTGTCATCTCTTCTCTAACATAACAGTGTTGCGATAGACATCTCTAAGGTGGCAAGGTAAATGTAGAAAGACTTATCCCTTTGTGATGGGTAAACGGTTGGGAGGTGTAAAAGCTCTTTCTTTAGGTCATCGAAGGCTTGCTGGCATTGTGTTGTCCATTTGAAGTTAACCCCTTTCTTTAGTAAGTGTTGCATGGGATGTAACTTGTCAGTCAACTTTGCTATAAACCTTCTAATGAATTGTACCCTACCTTGCAACCTACACAATTCTTTAAGGTTTGCAGGAGGTGCTAGATTAACGATGGCCTTACTTTGTCAGGGTTCACTCATATTCTAGCCTTCGATACTATAAACCCTAGCATGCATCTGGTTTTTACCCTGAAGACACACTTCTTTGGGTTGAGGCGTAAGTCATGCATATGGTAGCATTTGAGCACTACACCTAGATCATTGCGATGGTCAACAGGCTCTTTAGATTTGATTGCTATGTCATCCACATAGGCATTTAGTGTTTCTAGGATGTAGTCACTAAATATGTATGTCATGGATCTTTGGTAGGTTGCTCCGGCATTTTTGAGTCCAAAGGGCATCATAGTATAACAGAAGGTATCCCATGGGGTCATGAAAGTGGTTGTTAACTGATGCTCTGGGTTGATACAAATTTGATTGTAGCTGAAGAAATCGTCCATGAAGGATCGTAGAGCATGACCAACCATAGTGTCGATTAGTTGATCAATACTTAGTAGTGGGAAGTCATCTTTGATCGTTGCTTCATTTAGATCTTGGAAGTCTATACAGATTCATATTCCTCCCATTTTCTTAGAAACTATAATGATGTTTGACACCCATTCTGAGTAATCAATTGCCTAGATGAAACCAGCCTGATACAACTTAGTGATTTCATCGGGTACGACCAGTACGATCTCTAGTTTAATCTTGCGAGCCTTTTTTTTAACTACCTTCACACGTGGGTCTAAGACAATGTTATGCTGTATAAGCCTTGGATCTAAGCCTGACATGTCATTATAGGATCACGTGAATACCTCGATGTTTTCTTGGAGGATCTTGGATACATATTTATGCGTTTGTGAATCTAGGAGGGAGCTAAGTTTTAACATCTTTATTTTCCCCTAGATGTAGTCACAGGCGTTTCAATGAGAGGGTCCTCAGTTACATCCCCAGACTCTAAATCTAAGGCTTGGACTAGGTGTTCGGGCTAGTCTGAGGATGTTTCTAAGGACGCGACAGTGCTATCGGTGGATGAATCCCGGTCTATTGACTCTAGGTTTAATTGTCTTGTAAGCTCGCCATGTGGGCCTACCAAGGCTAGAAGTGAAGGTAGATCATGATGCATGGCCATTCTTGCTTAACCTGCCATAATAAGATGAAAGCAAAGTCAAGTGATACCTCTTTGTAGCAACATCGCATAGTAAATATTTGCAAAGAAACAATGAAATATGAAATGGTTAAAATAATTGTTGACTATGATGCAAAATTCGCAAGCTGCCAGTTTAAGGTCGTAGTAGACCACTAACTTGGTCGAATTGTAAATCGTAACTGTTAGTTTAAGGTCTTTTCGGACTGTTAACAAGTTAGGTTTGTAAGTCAAAACTATTAGTTTAAGGTCTTTGCGGACCGCTAACTTGGTTAAAATTGTGAGTCAAAACTGCTAGTTTAAGGTCTTTGCGAACTGTTAGCGGGTTACTCTTGCAAATGTAAGTGGCTAGTTTAAGGTGGGACAAAATTTTTGGTTGGGCCCACCTACCATGATACAAACAATGCTGCTACACTATGGCGAGAGTGCTATGCTGTACGGAGTGTCCCACATTAATCAGGGTGAGAAAACGACAAGTTCTTTTTACCACGTTGGCTGTAAATAGGGGTTTACCCCTGGTAAACTTATCATTTTCATCATAAGAGCGCAGATCCGACATCCAGAGCATAGAGAGGTTGTACTGACAAAGAGCAAGGTAGTTTAGAGTAGCGACTAAGAGAGAATTTACAACCGAGACAATGGAACCTAAAGGAGAATGAAAACACTGAGCGCTTGCCAAGGTAGACGAGGTGAAAGACACCCTGGGACATTTGTCACAGGTGTGCATTGCAGTTTTGAGAGGAGACTCTGTTGGATCAGTAAGTTGCTATGCTACCTTTTTTTTCTAGGTTGCTATTGTTGTCTCTTCTTTTTTTTATTTTCCCTAATGAAACCCCCGTCTTCTGTCATCGTTTTGGTTGCCATTTTGGCTATTACACTGCTGCTGTTGCCGATTTGGTTGCCATGGATGTACAGATGCTATGCTAAGGTTGCATGCAGTATTGCCCGGACCGCCATTGCTATGACTACCTCTCTGTAGAAGTTTAGGTGATCCTGGAGGGTTTTTCCATCTACAAGATTTGACAACATCACACATGTTTAATGCAGCATAGCGCGAGTCATTTTGTATGACAGAAGGTTGGTTGAAACGGCTATAGCGTATTAAAATTTTTTTCTATTTGAAGTTCGTATTTAAAAATTTTTGTTACGCTAAGCTGGTGTGTTGTAAGACCTTTAGACTAATGCATTGGTAATATTGTGTTGCTACTCTATTGATCCAGTGGTTCCGTTGGTGAATCTGCCTTAGTTGTAAATTTTTTATATTGCTGTGCTATGCTACATGCAAAGAAAGGGTTATGCTACGCTATTTGCAAACGGATAATCATACTATGCTACCTGTGAACTCCACTCGAAAATAATGCTAACATTTTCCATTCTATTGTGCAGGGTGATGTTAAAACTCATTTTGATTATCCTGGAAATTGTAGGGGTTTTGTGCCGCTTAAGTGAATCGGTGGCCAGCATTCCTCCCCCCATGCACTTGTGGAGCAGCAGGTAGTCTGGTTTTGGGAAGGCATGCGGGACTTCCTACAATTCCTCCTCCAGTACTTTAGTGTGATTTTTTAGTCACACTTGTCAGTGGAGACAACAACTGAAATTACAGAAATCCTATTGCCTGGGGTAAACCGGGGTATTCTAAAATTTCTAACTGATGGGGTAGTAGGGGGCGAGCAGGCAAAAGGATCCAACCAGCACCCAAAAAGCTTGAGGCATTTGAGTTGGATCTAGGAAATTCCTGAGTATAATTGCTATCACCTGTACAACACACTATTCATTGCCCATCACATGGGCACATGTTTTCAGAACCCACCAGGAACTGTTTCTTTTGCCAGCGGGTGAGTTCTGTAGGCGTATTTCGTCACGTTATGCAATGCATGCTACGCTAGGCAATAATGTTAATAGTGTATGTACCTCTTTTTTTGTGTGTTACCAAGTTTTATATCGATAAGAATGGGCTTCGCAGTGATACTGATACCTTGGCTTTGACACAGATGGCTTTGCGGGAGTTTTTCTCCATTGGGAATGTGCGCACCACCGTGATAGGCCAATACGGGGGTGAGTACAAAACCTATCCAATCCAGTACTCCCAGTTTTACAGGAAATGTAAGGAGGTTAGTTGGTTGGATGGGGGTTGGGCATCCCTTAGGCTGATCATCGTTGAAGACATGGTGATGGATTTCCCACCATTCCCATTGTCATTTAAACTTGGTATGCTAAACCGTGAGTTCATGTTTCCATGTTCAAGTGTTGTTTCATTTTTCTTCTATTTTTTATTTTGTTTAACTTTTTACTTTTTCTTTTTGTAAAATGCTACAATGGAGAAGAAATCCCAGAAGGTCACCGTGATTACCTTTGGGCATAATGAGGTCAACATTTATTTCAAGTATGGAGAGGTGGACGAGATCCAACGCTGGCTCTGCAACGAGGCCCCAGAATCACTCGTCAACAACCTTTGGAATGCTAGGCTCATGGAGTTGTTCTTGGTCGTTAACCCAAGCGTCCCTACTACCAAGATGCTTGCCCTAGCCAACTCCTTTTCTGAAAGAGTAGACCACTTCCACACATGTGTCCACAGTGTGCTAGTGGTGCTTGAGATTAATGATCAACTATTCGTGGATCTCTTCGGTGTCTCTTCTAATGGCCTCTCCATGGGAGCAAAGATCAAAAAGGAGGCAAACCATTAGGGGGACATTGAGGAGTGGCTAGGGGTGGTGAAGGGCCAAAAGGGGATCCATATTGAAGAGGCCAAGCTGAAAGTGGCCAGAACAGTTTACCCCATCTTTTGTGCCCGTGCTTTCCCCAAACTACTCTCCCAAGAAAAAATCATTGGGATCGAGCAAGCTTGGATAATGAGGGAAGTCATGGAAGAGGAGGCCTATTACAATTGGGCCAAGCATCTTTGCAAAGGTCTGTAGGCTAAAATGGTCAAGCTTTGTAAGAAGCCTGAATTCTGTTTCAATGTGCATTGAAACACCGTGAAAAATTACGGGTCGGCCTCAGGCAAAGATTCGCAATTCAAGCGAGAGCGCGCTCCAGCTTGGTTCCAGGACAAGTTTACGCTCTATTACGCATGGAAGCGTAATGAGTGTAATAAGCTCCAAAATAGTCAAAGGATGAATCTAGAGAAGCGCAACAGTTTGACGCTTTTCCTCGCGGCGCATGAATAACTTGTTTTTACGCTCGTTACGCGGCGGTGCGTACCATTGCGTATGTTATCATTCAAGTTGCACATTGTTTTACGCTTCATTACGCACAGCTGCGTAGTGAGCGTAAGGCATACATTGTTTACGCTTCATTACGCGCAGCTGCGTAGTGAGCGTAAGTTATACATTGTTTACGCTTCATCACGCGCAACTGCGTAGTGAGCGTAAAGTTGTACATTGTTTACGCTTTGACACGCGCAACTGCGTAGTGAGCGTAAAGCAACTCTGAGCTTATTGTTTTTACACCAGATTACGCTCATACACGCAACGCAACGCGAATGAGTGTAATACAGCCTGAAAGCAATTAAAGCACGCTCAGCATGTGCCTACTCTTCACACGCACAACACGCAAACAAGCGTGTTGTGCGTAGTCACAGTCTGACTTAAAAGATCATGCTAGCAGGTCCCGCAATATCCGGGACCCACATCATCAGGGTTGCGCCTTTTCCACGAAGCGTCGCGGCCTATAAATACCTCAGTTGACAAAGATACAGGGGTTGGCAAATTCAGAGAAGCAAAAACCAAAAAGCATATTTCTGAGCACTAGAGCACTTAGCACATTGGAGCAGAGATACAGAGAACGACGCTTTGGCAATTGTTGACATTAGCACTTTACAATCGAAGCAGAGCACAGTTCGCTTTGAGCACCGGTGACAGGAGTAATCATTTCTGCTGAAGAGACTCTATCAATCAGAAACAGTTGATCGGTAGACGTCAAAGCTTGGCCTGCCTTGCATCTCAGCTTAGCCCACGAGGTAGATCGGACTTCTGTTTAGACCGTTTGCTCGTTGTTTTGTGCTTGTTTCACATCTTGTAATCGGGGTTTCCCTAGTGTAATTTCTCATACGAAATATACATTTCTAAGTTAAAGCGCAAATCTTAAAGCTACGTGTTTCTCTTTTGCTAGCCTCCTTTTATCGTGTTTAGCATTATCGCCGTTGCAATCCGACTACATCGTTTTCCCCTCATTTTACCACTCTTCGAAACAGATCGCTTTCTCTCCACGTAATTTTCATCGTTTTACTGACCCGTAAGTCCCTGTCTAATCGACAAGACCGTTCAGGGCACTGCGGATTCGTTTTTCCAGCATAGCCCTCGCACGGATCCGTGGCTAAAATTGTGTACGCCGGAATCTCGATCGGTATTTCCAGCTGCCAACGTTTTCTATCGTTACAGTTTTCTGGCGTTAGAAGGAGGGCCTTTAGGCTCTGATCCGAATATTTCGGGTAACCCTGTTAGAGATCCATACCCTAAACCATAGACGTAATACCTCTAGGGAAGTCTACGGTTAATCGTGTGGTATAGATCGGTCGCAAGGACGATTTCTTTGAAATCCTACAGGGTAGAAAGCCTTTTCTTCTTTTTTGTTGCCAGCCATTTTCTTTGTGATCCGTTTACCAGTTACTCTCGATTTCATTCATCAATGGATTCCTTTTACTCAAACAAAACCGCCATGGTCGCCATCGATCTGGGTGTCGCACCTACCAATCCTACAGCAGCCACAGGACCAGCTCCTGGTGCAACGGGACCTCAGGGACCATTGCGCCGATCATTGAGGCTTCAGGGGAAAGAGCCTATCTTTACGGTCATAACCCCTGAAGAATACAATCTCATATGCGTCAAGATCCAAGCGAGGCTGGCTCTCAGCCGAGCCGAGCGGGAGGCAAAGCGAAACTTTGAGGCGCTCCATCGAGGGGGTTATGATTTTAAGCCAACGGCCTACGACATAATCCCCTTGACCGAGCACCAACATGAAATTATAGCACAGTTGGTCATGGCCAGAGGCCAGACTTCACAACCTGTGGTGGAACCCCAGTGTGAGGAAGAGGCAGAGGACGAATTCACGGCTCTGTCGGAGCATTCGTTCCATACTCTGACACCCCACACACAAGAAAATCCGTTGTTCCCTTTTGACGGAGAGGCAACCTCTCTTGACCCAGCCGTGACCGCGCAGGCGCAGATCCCTACCTTTCCGTAGGCCAATGCGCAGCCGTCTGGGTTGCAAATGCAACTACAGCATAACGCGGGGGTGGTTCCATCACAACATGTAAACAGCATTCCGGCGGTGGTCCCAGCCACCGCCGCGCCCCATTTCATTCCGCAGATACAATCCCATAACGTATCTGTAACACGCCCCGCCCTGACCATGCCGTTTTTGCATCTGCAAGCTCAACAGATGCCCGCGACCGCTCAGCCACAGACATACGTTCAGCTACCTGCTGCAGGTTAGTGGGCCAACCCAGTGGTGCAACATGCTCAGTCTGTGGTGCATGGTATGCAACCCCCGGTTGCACCGGTAACACAGGCTCCACAGAGGATTCCGCAGTATACCTATCCCTATTTTGTGCAGCAGGCAACTGCCAACCCCTCTGCTCAAACTGGTGGATGGTGGTCTTCGCAGGCCCCTCCGCCTGCAGGAATCCCCACCCAGCCAGCAGCCAGTTAGCCTTTTCTGTTGTTTCTGTTTCCTGGTGCCGCCCTCCCGGTCCAACCTCCTATGCCTGCTGCGCAGACACCTCCGTTAACAGGTCTAGACCAAGCGTTCCAGCTTATCCAGATGCTTATTGAGGAGGTGTGACGCCTCAAGACCGCTGGATCTGATACCATTCAGATCATGGACTTCTATCAGGATGATCCGATCAATCCAATGGTCCCCATGCTATCGTTGCCACCAGGGATGTCCCTCCCCCATTTTACCAAGTATAATGGAGAGGGGGATCCCAACACCCATCTAGCCACCTTCAGGTCTGAATCTTTGTTGTTACAACAGTGGCCGCACACTTTAATCTGAGTCTTCGCGATGTCATTGATGGGGAAGGCTTTAGACTGGTATAGAGCTCTCACACGCTCTTCCATTTCAACCTTGGAAGAGCTGCTGACTCAATTTGTGACCCGATTCAAATACAACATGAAGCCGGAAGTCACGTTGGAACAGCTTATGGGGGTGAAACAAGACCCGCTCGAGCCAGTCCAAAAGTTTATACAGCGTTGGAATGCTACCTTAAATGAGATCCGTGACCCGATCGCGGACTCCCACCTGCTGGCTATATTCAAGGGAGCAGTTAACGACTTTATTAAGTCTAAGCTGTATTACCTTTCCCCTAGCGATACACGTCAGGCCTTCGCACAGGTCCGAAGTATCCAAGATGCTGCGGAGGCCAACAAAGACCCGGCATATTTCACCTACAAAAATGCACATAACAAAGCCAAGGACAAAGGCAAGGCAGCAATAACGACAGTAGCTGCGTTGACTGAAAATGCCAAAAACAAGAACAAGAAGGTGCCCACAACAGCGCCGCCCGAGGCCACGGCTGGTGCCGCCACCAGCCAAGTCACAGCTGCCCCTGAACAGACCCCCCAGCCAAAGCCAAATTTTGAGCGTAAGGATCGTTCAAAATATGCAGCTTTACTTGTGAAGCATTCTGAATTGCTGAAACAACTGTTAGCGGCAGGACACATTCAACCTAAGAAGGTGTCCGAGGAGGCCCTGAAACGTCGCAGGCGTCACTGTGAACTGCTGAAGGACCCTTCTTTAGCTCTGCCTAACGAGCCTGCAGTTCCGAGATCCTTCAGGAAGGACCGTTTCTGTGACTACCACCAGATGTGTGGTCACGACACGGATTACTGCTGGGCGTTGAAGGACGACATTCAACGCATGATCGACGAAGGTCATCTAAAACTAGACAGCAGTAATCCTATGCGCCTAGAAAACCAAACACTGCACGTATACAAGGATCCGTTGAACACAAATTACGATCCTTATACAATCACTGTAGTAAGTACGGACGGTGAGCGTAAGGCACCGCCAAAACAACCTTTCGTTTTGCACGTGCCCGCTAGTTCACCAAGGGGGCCAACTACTTCTTTGGCAGCCAGTGGGGTCTCACGGCCACTTTTTATCATACGGGCACCTTCCCAAATACGCCTTCAGTCATGCGACAGTACCCAAGCCGCGGGTCCATCCACGCCCATGCCGAGAGCGCCCGTCATTATTAGGGCGCCACAACCACGGGCTGCCCCTCTCACGCAGGGGCAAACCTCTAGCCAGCACCACCAGCTATCGCCTCCCAAGCCAAAGGAGGAGAACACTGCAGTTGACACAACAAAAAAACATCTTACGCTCGGCTTCCCTAAGCCCAGGCCCCTGGCCTCTGTACCTATGTCTATGCCTCAGAAACAGGCTAAAAGTACAGAAACGCAGCCACCTTCCCTTGGCAGAAAAAGGAACAATCCTCCCACTGACACCGCTCCGCCTCGAGAGATCCGTCTCTTGGGCCGAATGGAGGAGGACAAGGGGGATAAATAACCCTGCCGAGAGAAGGACCTCCTCGACGCATTCACGGAGGTCAAACAAGCTCTTAAGCAAAAGAACACAACGCTGAGCTTGTACGACCTGCTTATGACGTCTCGAGAACACCGTGAGGCTATGGTACGCATGTTGACATCCATATCAGTGGATGCCAGCCTGCCGGCGGAAGAGGAAGCGATACACGCTATCATGTTTCCCTCCAACGCTGAACCGCCCAAGCCTACCTCGTTGACCTTTCTAGATGAGTCTGTCAAAGATGATCCGGAGAAAGGTCAAGTAACGACTGAGCCTATGTTCATTACCATTCGGGTCGGCCAGTACCGGATCTAGAGGGTACACGTGGATGATGGTGTAGCTGCCAACGTCGTTCCCTATTCCATCGTGGACAGGTTGGGATTGGTCGACTAGATCACTCCCACGATGACAGCCTGCGTGAAATCGTTGAATGGAGCACGGGTTCAAGTCAAGGGGACGGTGTGTATTGAGTTTGTGGCGGGGGATCAATTCCCGACGGAAGCCACATTCTTAGTCGTCGAGGAGATGCTCGGCTTCAACTTAATCTTAGGGAGGTCGTGGTTAGCCCAGCTGAGGGTGGTTTCATCACCGATACATCAGGAGATACACCTGCCCTACGCCGAAGGGGAAGTTGTCATACGCGGCGACGAGGTCACCCCCAGGACTGTTAACAACATTGAGGAAGAACGGGGTTCGGAGATCGAAAAAACTGACGATCAGTCCCATCTCCAAGCTCCTGAACAAAATGACAACACGGACAATGGTCTAGCCTGGGCCGACCTGCCATTTCTAGATGACAGCGTAGAGGAGTCAAACCCCAAACCTCCTCGCTCTTACGCAGCGCTCAACGTGAAGGCCATCAAAAGACAATTGCGTAACAACGTTTGAACAAGGGTCTTCTGCGTGTAACACTATTTTCGTGTAAGTTAGCATCTTCGTTTAGCAGCCTCTTTGTTTGTTTCAATATGCTCTTCCGCTATATTTGCTTTCTGAGTTTACACTTTTCACCTGTTGCGTGTTTTATCGTACTCGTGTTGGCTATGATACATTCTTTTATACATTTATCCAGGATTACATTTTTATCAGTAGTTACGTAGCTGGCCCGCAATGGCCTTAAACTAGTAACTAATTTATGCTTCTGGCCCGCAATGGTCTTAAACTAACTATACAAAGTTCACCACTCACATCATCTTACGCACTTACGCAGGATTATATTCTGTTGTGACAACTCGTATGTTGGCCCGCGACGACCTTAAACTAGTAGCCATTTTACGCAAACTCATATGTTGGCCCGCAACGGCCTTAAACTAGTTATTCGGAGTTATCTACAAACACCATTTACGCTTTCTTTACTTTACGCTTCTGGTCGGCAATGGCCCTAAACTAGGAATTACGCACTGTCATGATAGGTAAACTTTTCAACAGTTACACTCGTACTCATATCAACCAAACACAAACATATGTAACTGAATATCCAACGCATCCACCAGGTTTTATAACATGTTTTTTCCAGTCATTCGCATCATAACACTACACTCAACATTAACAAAAATTTTGCATAAATAATAATTACGCATTCCCCCTACTACCACTATCACCGGTATCTTTTAACTCTGAATCCAGCCCCAAAAGGTCGTCCTCCAGTGGGCCATCGTTTCTGGGAATTATCCCTCCCTGAAAGATTGCCTCTTCATGAGGCTCTCGCTCTGACACTGGCTCCACAGGAAGACGCTCTTCATCGTTTCGTGCCACCTCTGCTTCCATTGTTTCCTCTCCCAGCCTTTCCGCTGCCGTACTTTCTCTACCTCCTTCCGGTACCTAAGCCAAATAACATAAAAACAATTAGAATAGACAACGCTAATCAGAAAATTTTTCGGCTAATTTATGCGTAAACTTACTCGCGACGGCCCTGCTTCCGCAGCAAAGGGAAGCTTGTCCAAACCAGCCCACAAACGCTGCATGATCTCGTCCTCTGTTAGGTCTAGCCACACCTCTTTGCCCGAAGCCGTCCCAGCTTTCACCTTCCCTTTCTCCACGCTGCTCCAGGAGGGTGGGTCTGGGAAGAAAGTAGGGATCAGAGCCTGATTCCCAGGGAAGACCATTGCTCTCTCTGGGGATGCGGTTACGATCACCTGCTCTTCGAATTTCTTGAAAGCTTCGGACGCTCCGATGGTGTCCACGAAAACCTCCAGGGATCGAGCTTTAACGGCGGAATTGCGGTAATGTTTTCTATAGCCGGCGCTTTCCCTTTTGTACACATACTTGTGGTCCTTCTCCTTCTGCCCCCATTCTTGTACGCTCGTGCAGTAGTCCCTCCAGTCCCGGCTTTTTTGAGCTAGGAGCTCAATTTGCATCCTTTGCTCTATTAACGCCCAGCTGGTCTGTACGTTGTTCTTGATGGCTGTCTAATAACGGGAGTGATCAATGACAGCGGTACGCCAGTCTTCATCCCCCGTCATTCGAGCCTATAGGAACTCATACCGCACCCTTAGGTCCTCGACTTCCTTGGTCAAGGATTCAATCTTCCCCTCCGACCGTTGCAGCGTTTTCCATAGGCCTTCATTGACATTCCTGCTTTCCCATACGGAGCGTGTCGAGCGTAACGCATATTTACGCATTTCCTCATAAATGTGGCGTGGCACGACTGCCCCATCAGGTGGGGGCTCCGCTGTGTCCAGATCAATGGGCTCCGCGGGATCCCATCGGAGGTAAGCTCCTGACAGAAAAACAAGCATCAATACAGATGACACATTACCAAGACAGTATATTGCAACTTCGTTAACTTACCAGCGCCAGGTTCAACGCGTTCCAAACGCTCGATCATGTCGCTGACGACGCCTTCCATGAAGGCAAATTTATCGGGGAAGTCCCTCCACATTTTGCTAACAGCAGCAGACGTTGAGTCATCTTCTTCCCCTATAGCGTAACTTGGTTAGACATTGCCTCCATTAACAGATTTTTCAAAACACGCTAACGCACTCATTACCTCTGCCTGTGACAGTGGCGATTTCACCAGCATCTTCCGTATCTCTTCCCTTTTCACACACCGGAGTCTGTGCGTCACTGGTCCCAGTAGCTGAGGCCTCCTCACGCACCCCAATCTATACGCGGCTTCCGCTAATAGCTGGGGCCGCCTCACGCACTGAAACCTGCACACGGCTCGTATTAACAACTGGGGCCTCTTCTTCCAAAATTGAGGCCCCCTCCCCACGGCTTAGTGCCATTGCCCCTGTCTCAGGGGTCAATTGCCCTGTCCTTTTTGCTGTTTACACCATACATTAGCATATAATTCCAGATCATCTAAAATAAAATATTGCGTATACAAGCCTTTCACACTTACCAGGCGGAGGTTTATTCCGCTGCACCGTGAGTCCAACAGTATGGCCTGCATCACCCTCAGGGGCCTCAGCTAGGCGGAGCCTCTTCCGTCGAACTGCCGATTCCACGATTTCCTCCGCCAGACGTTTCCCTCGCGAGGCGTCGCCGGTGTAGGTGGGCATTATCCCGCCTACGCTGTCGAGACCTCGCGCTCGGGGCGTCGTCAAGCCTTTAGTCGTTACGGACAAAGACTCCCCGATCCCTTTCGACGGATCCTGCCCATGGGTAGTGCTGAGAATGTGGGCGATCCAGGGTCTGGATAGCTGGTCTCGGTCTTGCTGCACCCAGACCCCATTCCTCTGAACGACCAGAAACTCAGCAAACCGCCGGAGGCAAGCTATGAAAAAGGCGTAATGCACATTGAAACGGGACTCAAGCTTCTCTCGAAGCTTGACCATTTCATTGCACAGTCCCTTAGCAAGATGGCTTGCCCAATCACACCAAGCTCCCTCCTCCAGGACCTCTTACATGATACGGGTCTGTTCTACCGAAAAGAACTTTGCCTGCGAGAGGGTTTTGGGGAAGGTCCGGGCTCGAAAAAGGGGATAAAGTATCTTGGCGGTCCCCAGCTCAAATTTGTCACAAGGAAACCCCTTGGCCTCCTTAGGAATCCTCGCCCACTCCCTCAGAAAGTCCTCGACTCTAGCGCTCCTCGTGGTCTTCACTTTTATGGGAAGGTCGTTTGAGGGGATGCCAAACAGGTCCGAGAAGAACTGAGCATCAATATTGAAGTTTACGCGCATGTTACGCACGCGCGTGCTAAAACGATCCGCCTTCTCGCTGAAGGAGTTGACCAGGCCTATCATTTCGCTGGCAGGGACATCAGGGGTCACAGCAAAAAATAGGTGCATTAGCTCTGCGGCCTGGATCTTGCTGGTCACTGCGATTGGGGCTACCGAATGGCCGAGCCAATGCTGCGCCTCCTTAATATCCCCGTAACGAAAGAGGACATCCCTCGCCTCGCGGCTGGAAATCGTAAGGGTAATCTCCCGGGATTCCCTGACTGATAGGCATAAAACGCAAGACAAACAAAAAACACTATTATATACTATCCGTGACTCCTCACTACACGCATAATGTTAGAACACGCAGTGGCCTTACCGGGGCCAAACGGCAATGGAAATGGCGGGAGTTCTCTCTCCACCTCCTTGACAGTGAGAGGCGGATCCAAGGTCCAGTCCTCATGTAGCCATCCGAGTTCCTGACAAGTCTTAAAATGGCGCTTGTAGCGGGTGTGATTCTCGTGCATCTCATGGCCAATTTGCCCGATAACACCGGCACGCACGTTGTTGGTCGCGGTAAACGCCGATATTGCCGTTTCGGCCCAGGCCAACGTATTGCCATCGCCAATTAGCTGATTGTCATGTATAAAAAACCTGTACCATACAGTGTAAGATTCTTTTACATTTTGCACATAGACTTATCCTACATTGCAACAAAACAAAAAAAAAATAGAAAAGTAGACATCAATACAGTAGCCAAATCTGCTTACCCGCCTGCGTAGTACACCGTGCCTTNCCTTGTGGGTTCTGGAAGTATGTCGACACATGACGAGCCACAAACAGCGTATTATATGCATAATAACAGTTGAAATGAGCCATGTCCCAGATCCAACGTAAGCTCCGCAGACCGCGGGCGCTGAGCACTTGGTCCTCGGGATGACCCGTCTCGATGGCTCCATCTATCAGGTAAGCCAGAATCCCCTGCGCCGACCCCGCCAATAGGTGCTCCAAAATGGCACCGACAACATCCCCGGTCACGTTAGACCAGATAATTATGCTAAAGTTACGCAGTAAAAACTGCAGAAACTCCAGCGCCCCCTTTTGGAACCAGATGGCCTTCCCCTGCACTCGTGTGTGAGGGGGAGGGACATTGGGGACGATTGGGTTCAACCAGCACAAAACCCCAATGAGGTCTAGCACAATCAGTATGGGCTTTAGTGCGACGCTGTATAGAAAAGCCAAAGCGTATATCAACACCTACATTCGCATTTGCACGACTAACACAGAAAACTCATAAAACGCACCCAGGCCGAAATCGCCCAAACCCTTGCGACAACGCAAGGTTTGTCCATGACAACGGTGATAAACGCAACCCCTTCAAACCCTCGCATAGACCCGAGGTCCATAACCCAAAATCAACATGCACGCAAACGAAAATACACCACAACAAGCAGCGATAAAAAACGAACGTAAGTATGTAAAGAACGACTAACCGGTTCAGCGGCGCGGGGTCCCGAACATCGATCAACGCCTGCGAAACATGGTCCAGAGTTGCTTGCATTTCGTCGATTTTGGCCAGTTTTGTGTTCTTCTTCTTATTCTTTGGTGCCATCGTGACAGCTTCAGAGTTCTTTCACACCTCAACGCTTGCAAATCTTTGTGAAATTACACGCCCTAACTCTCTGCTCTTCCTTTGCTCAGCGACAGTCACAAATCTGAATTTTCAATAGCCAACAGCCTATTCTCATCGAAGAACCACCTCCTTTTACGCGAGGATCACCGACTTGATATCAGATTTAAGCGGAACTTTCCTGAAACGGAATCCGAAAATCCAGATATTAATGCGGTTGATGTCGCACGCGCCTGTCCGGAATGAAGTTAAACTACCACATCTTATCGCCTCGTAATCGGGTTACATTGATTACAGCTCTTATATAATATTCAAAATTCATTCAACCTTCCACGTTCGGCGACATCACGTCACTTGTCTCCTAATCATTTACGCACTTGCCGATTTTGTAGGTCAGACGGAGAATGGACGCCGCAGTTTCAGCACCTTTAACTTTGACAGGCCCATACAGGAAATTAATTAGACAGTTTGACTCTACGCTAATAGACGTTAATCCCCCTTTAGAAAGCGTAACCATAGCCGCATCGGAGACGTCCCCAGAATGGCCAGAACAGTCAACGTGCACGCTAGACCTGGAGTCTAGAGACATAATCGAGGACCCCCTCAGTGAGGTCCCTATCGTTACGCACAGGGGTGATACTAAAACGCTCAAAGTCAGTTCTTTGTTAGACGAAAAAATGCACAACGCTATAAAATAGGTCCTGCAAGACAACATTACTGTCTTTGCATGGTCATACGAGGATATGCCTGGGTTAGATCCTAGATTGATCTAGCATAACATTATCCTCGATCCACAAATTAAGGCGGTTAGACAAAAGGCACGCAAAATCAAACCAAAGATCGCGCTAGCAGTGCATGATGAAATCACCAAGCTATACCAGGCTGGTTTCATCCGCGCGGTCGATTACTCAGACTCGGTATCCAACATCGTGGTCGTGCTGAAGAAGACTGGGAGCATACGCATATGCATAGACTTTCGGGATTTGAACAAGGCCACAATCAAGGATAACTTCCCGTTGCCAAGTATCAACCAGCTAGTGGATACAACAGCTGGGCATGCGCTTCTGTCCTTCATGGATGGCTTTTCAGGCTATAACCAGATTTGTATTAACCCAGAACATCAACTGACCACGACGTTCATGACACCCTGGGGCACCTTTTGCTACACCATGATGCCTTTTGGCCTGAAAAATGCCGGAGCAACGTACCAACGGGCCATGACATACATCTTCAGTGATTACCTCCTAGGAAGGCTGAATGATTACGTAGACGACATAGCTATGAAGTCTTTAATGTCGGAAGATCATTCAGAGGACCTGGCGTTAGTCCTTAGAAGATGTTCTGCACACGAGCTCCAGCTTAACCCAAAGAAGTACGTATTCGGAGTCAAAACCGGACGCATGCTGGGGTTTGTGGTATCGGAAATTGGCATACGAGTTGACCCTGATAAAGTCAAAGCCATTGTCGAGTTAACGCCTCCCACAGACCTCAAACAATTACGCCGGTTGCAGGGACACTTACAGTTTATACGCTGGTTCATTTCGAGGTTAACCGACAAGTTACACCCTATGCAAAACTTGCTAAAAAAGGGGGTTAATTTCGAATGGACCAACAATTGCCAGTGTGCGTTTGACAGTTTAAAACGAGAATTGCAACATTTGCCGACGGTTTTCCCGTCACAAAGGGATTTGCCTTTTTTCATTTATCTCGTAACTTCGGACGTAGCAATAGTAGCGTTACTTTGTCAAAAAAGGGATGATGGGTCAGAAATGCCCATCTACTACTTGAGTCATGCTCTATGTGCGTATGAAACGAGATACAACAACGTCGAGCGTAATTGCTTAGCATTAGTTTTTACGCTTAAGAAATGTAGGCATTACCTTTTTCGTAGTCAAGTTAACGTCATCTGTAAAAACAACATCCTTAGAGCCATTACGCATAGCTTATATGAAAGTAGTAAAATAGCTCGCTGGAAGGCTATCACGGCAGAATTCGATCTGCACTATATTGGCCAATCATCCACGAAAGGCCAAGCGATAGCTGACCAGTTAATAACTTCACCGATTAATAATCACGCAACCATAGAACCAGAGTTCCCGGACGAACATGTACATAGTCTAAGCCCTGTCTCGACAGGCCTCGAAGCAACGTTATATTTTGACGAAGCTTCAACTGCTAGAGGCGGCAGTGCTGCCAT
>MNCI01017909.1:1584543-1625971 GCA_015680685.1 Gnetum montanum | reverse complement strand
TGGATTCAGTAGAAGAGAAGCGGATACAAGCTCTTGATGCGATTGAGAAATATCAGGACAAACAGTGCCAGAAACATCACCACAACCTTCAACAACGCCCGATCAAGAAAGGAGATCTTGTTCTCAAGGCTGTGCGTGAACCAGTAGGCAAGTTCTCTGCAAACTGGGAAGGCCCTTTCTTGGTGATCGACGCATATGGCAACGGAGCATTCAAATTAGCAGACGTCAACAGCAACGAATTAGCAAACCCTGTAAATCATGTATACTTGAAGCGGTATTTCATCTAGCAGCCTTTATGGTGTCGACAACAGGTATGGCATTGATCGTCCGCTACGACGTAAAACTGGCAGCACTCATCCGCTATGATGTAAAACTGGTAGCACTCGTCCGCTACGACGTAAAACTGGTAGCAATCGTCCGCTATGACGTAAAACTGGCATCACACGTCCGCTATGACGTTAAACTGGCATTGATCGTCCGCTACGACGTAAAACTGGCATGCCTTGCATGTGTCCGCCATGACGCTAAACTGGCAAGTGGTAACCATCCGCTACGATGTAAAACTGGCACTGTTGTACAGGTCCGCCAAGACAAAAAACTGGCATCTTTTGCACACGTTCGCCATGACGCTAAACTGGCATAGGTAAGTAGCCGTCTGCTGAGACGTAAAACCAGCACAGATCTGTCCCTGGGTCATGATGCGAAACTAACATCCACAGCGCANACATGGTGGTGATTTGTACACCCCAGTTTTAAGTCCTGGTAGACTGGTATTACTGGTTGTAAGTCTCAGCAGACCATGGTCCCAGTTTAAAGTCCGGGTAGACCGAGAGCCGCTAGTTTTACGTCATAGCGGACGGTGGTAAGGCTGGTTTATGGTCTCAGTAGACTGCGCTGTGGATGTTAGTTTCGCATCATGACCCAGGGACAGATCTGTGCTGGTTTTACGTCTCAGCAGACGGCTACTTACCTATGCCAGTTTAGCGTCATGNCCTACTGATTCCTCGGATAAGCAAAGAGGCATCTAACTGATCCCTCGGAGATGCCACCACTGCACCCGCCACAGTGGTGCCACCTCTTAGAGTTTAGCCTCGCCAGTTGGAGCCTCGACGAAATCCTCATCAACAACGGCCTTGGGTGTCTTCGCCCATCATCGCTATCGGACGCCGGCCTCGCAAATTCATCTGGCCGGTTCCCGGTGCAACCAGTTAGCTGCACTGTGTCTGATGCCTTTTTGGCGAAGATATGCAGCGTTGAATCATCAGGATTGGCGGTTCCGCTCGCGTGCCCCGGCTCCTTCTTTACAGCTCATTTATCTAACATCAGACAACATTGGTTTCAAGAAAATCTCGCCTTCGGTTCATCAGCAATGGTATCCTCTGTTTTCTTTTGTGGTTGCAGGTTACCTGCCTTGGAGGATGTCATCCAAAGGTGCGTTCCATCTGAGCGGTGAAGTCCAACAGCGTGTTGAAATGGCTACTCAGGTTTGCCCGACCACTTAGCTCTGCACGTCTACACCTCGCACAATCTTACCCTTAACTCTTGTTTTCCTCTATCCCCACCACCCAGTTCCCATACGCAGAACTTACATACGCTAGTATTCATTTTTCCGCATTCACGCTAGCAGAGACATCGCAGAAAGTGATGCGCAACGCTCCTTT
Organism: Gnetum montanum; assembly: GCA_015680685.1. Lineage (NCBI taxonomy): Eukaryota > Viridiplantae > Streptophyta > Gnetopsida > Gnetales > Gnetaceae > Gnetum > Gnetum montanum. The sequence continues at coordinate 1,624,310 of MNCI01017909.1, read as the reverse complement.
TGCACGTATTCCTGCTATAGTCGGTAACAGAGAAACCTCAGGCTGACGCGCTACGCTCGTCTGAAAGCATTCCTGTTAACCACGTATTTCATACCCCTACCATCCATAACACATTTTGCATCATCTCCGGACCTGTTTCCGGCTATACCCCTCTATCTCCCATACCTGCCGGTCTTGCTCTTTCATGTTGACAGGGCAACACTTGAGTAGCCATGGATGAACGCTGTTCTTGCTTTGCCAATTCAGTGTTTCGCATTCTTTGTCGACGTCTTTCGGGTAAGCCCTCCAACCATCAACAAAGAGGGGCCATTGAAACACCATGAAAAATTACGGGTCGGCCTCAGGCAAAGATTCGCAATTCAAGCGAGAGCGCGCTCCAGCTTGGTTCCAGGACAAGTTTATGCTCTATTACGCATGGCAGCGTAATGAGTGTAATAAGCTCCAAAATTGTCAAAGGATGAATCTAGAGAAGTGCAACAGTTTGACACTTTTCCTCGCGGTGCATGAATAACTTGTTTTTACGCTTGTTACGCGGTGGTGCGTACCATTGCGTATGTTATCATCCAAGTTGCACATTGTTTACGCTTCATTACGTGCAGCTACGTAGTGAGCGTAAGGTATACATTGTTTACGCTTCATTACGCGCAGCTGCGTAGTGAGCGTAAAGTTGTACATTGAATACGCTTTGACACGCGCAACTACGTAGTGAGCATAAAGCAACTCTAAGCTTATTGTTTTTACACCAGATTACGCTCATATACACAACACAACGCGAATGAGTGTAATACAGCCCGAAAGCAATTAAAGCATGCTCAGCATGTGCCTACTCTTCACACGCACAACACGCAAACAAGCGTGTTGTGTGTAGTCACAGTCTGACTTAAAAGATCATGCCAGCAGGGCCTGCAATATCCGGGACCCACATCATCAGGGTTGCATCTTTTCCATGAAGCGTCGCGGCCTATAAATACCTCAGTTGACAAAGATACAGGGGTTGGCAAATTCATAGAAGCAAAAACCAAAAAGCATATTTCTGAGCACCAGAGCACTTAGCACTTTGGAGCAGAGATACAGAGAACAGCGCTTTGGCAATTGTTGACATTAGCACTTTACAATCGAAGCAGAGCACAGTTCGCTTTGAGCACCGGTGATAGGAGTAATCATTTCTGCTGAAGAGACTCTATCAATCAGAAACAGTTGATCGGTAGATGTCAAATCTTGGCCTGCCTTGCATCTTAGCTTAGCCCACGAGGTAGATCGGACTTCTGTTTAGACCGTTTGCTCGTTGTTTTGTGCTTGTTTCACATCCTATAATCGGGGTTTCCCCAGTGTAATTTCTCATACGAAATATACATTTCTAAGTTAAAGCGCAGATCTTAAAGCTATGTGTTTCTCTTTTGCTAGCCTTCTTTTATCGTGTTTAGCATTATCGCTGTTGCAATCCGACTACATCGTTTTCCCCTTGTTTTACCACTCTTCGAAATAGATTGCTTTCTCTCCACATAATTTTCATCGTTTTACTGACCCGTAAGTCCCTGTCTGATTGACAAGACCATTCAGGGCGCCGCGGATTCATTTTTCCAGCATAGCCCTCGCGCGGATCCGTGGCTAAAACTGTGTATGCCAGAATCTCGATCGGTATTTCCAGCTGCCGACGTTTTCTGTCGTTACATGCATCATGCCTTCTTTGTAGCCTGCCTGCTATGCTTCACAGAATTCTTGGTAGTCCATGAGAATGGAGTCTAGGTGATAAAAAATCATAACAAGATTTTCAAACTATGGATTTGCCAAGTCTTTCATACCACATGATCCCAGGATTCCCCAGAAGCTATTGGGGAATCGATTTCAATGACGACCAGGGATCAGGTGGCACACAACTGCCATGGCCAGACAATGTAGGAGAGGCGCCCCCTACTACTATGGAAAATGTATCATAGGGAAAATGACTCATTGCAGAGATGGTGGCAACTAGGTTGCAGCGTAAAAGGGCTCGCCTGGCCGAGGAGGCTCTCCTTACGGATGAACAAGGGGACTAGAAACTGCGGTTCAAGATTCATAGAATGTCGTCTCCCATTGGTAAATGCTTACTCTTTTTATTTGTTGACTTAGTTGTTTGGTTAATGCTCACTACGCTGTGCTACGCTAAGTATCATAGCACAGCGTAGCATCTATTTTAAGTTAGTATGCTTTCGCCTAATGTGACCGTGTTTTATTAGCAGAGGAAGAAGAAGAAGAAGGTGAAGAAGAGGTGATGGCCCCCGTAATAGGGGTGACTAATAAAGATGTGGGGGCCCCAGTCACAAAGAAAAGGGCCCTAGTCAAGGAAGAAGGAGCTCCTGCCACAAAGGAAAGAGCTCCCATCGATGAGGAGAATGCTCCTACTGATGAGGAGGACATTCTTACTAATGAGGAGGACACTCCTGCTGATGAGGAGGATACTCCTGTCAATGAGGAAGAGGTGGGTGCCACAGAAAGAAGGGCCCTAGTGAATAAAGAAGAGACCCTTGTCAACCAGAAAGAGGCCTCTATTGATGATCCCTTTGCTAAATGTAGTTTAGCGCTGAAAGAGCAGATGAACACGGAGGGCGCTACCATGATGTTGAGTCAGCTAGAAGGAGGGGAGCTACAACTTGATGCTAGTGAGTTTGACAGTTTGTCGATGGGCGACCCCCCCTCGCTATCACCCCTAAGGGTTTGCTGGGTAGGAGCTTTACACTATCATTTGTGTTGCCCATCAGCTTTATTGTAGCCCTCTCAGTCATAATTGACATGTTTTGTTATGTAGCAGATACGACCATTGACACTGTAGGCCCTTCTTCGATCTATCTACGACTATGGGCCGAGACCCCTAATAAGTTTACCTTCATGTAGGGGGTGGTGGGTGACATGTTTGACCATCTAAAGTAGATCGATCCAGAAGTGGGTGAGTGAAGTAGCTACGCTAGGCTTTTTAAATTGCTAAACTTTGCTACACCGCTATGACTAATGCCATTTTGCGTGCGGTTGATAGCCTCTCACCTCAAATGGGACCTTGAGCAGGTGGTTAAGGTCAATGTCATGCCTGCATTCCCACTAGAAGTGACCAAAGTACCTCATCGCATATATGATGAGGCTAGTGAATGTGCATTGTACTCGGCACACTCCTTGTGGGAGTGTAGGTGTGTAAACGAAGATGTGTGGAAACGGGTCTAGAGGCTTGAGAAGGAGAAGGAAAATCTAACAGCTAAGGTGGGAGACCTCCGCTCTAGGAATGAGTTCCTTTTGGCTTGGGATAGCAACGATGGAAGTTGACGCATAGTTGTCATTAATTATGTGAGGTATTGGATAGCCGTGCGGCGCAAAAATGAGGCCACATGTGAAATAATAGAGCATCTTATGAAAATGGACTTGTTGGCCTAGAAGAACCAAGATTGGAAAGACTATAGTGCAAGAGTTTATGAGTGGGGGCAGTCACAGAAAAACCATAAGCATATGTATAAACTAGAACGTGCCACCTACCATAAATAATACCAGGATGCTTCTGTTAAGTTGTATATGCATGAAGTATCCCTCGATGTCATTGGCGCTTCTGGGGCTTACAACAAGTTCATGCAACAAGTGACGGTTAGTGAATCCCCAGAATAGGAAGTGAGTTTCTCCACGGATGAGATTTCCATTACCTCCTTTTCTCCAGGGCCACTGAGATAGATGGCTATTGAAAAGGAGAAAGTTTCAGCAAATGTTGACTTAGAAGTTAGGCACTGGGTGGACATTACTGAAGAGGAGGTCTTGCAGTGCCTCAAGGCCAACTTGGATCACATACCCCCTGAGATAGACGCAAGAATGTCTTGGGTTAGTCATTTTTTTGCGATGCAACAATTTATTTTATTTTAGCTTTGATTGTGACTCTAGCTGACTACTTTAATTTTTTTAATATAGAATTCGAATGAAGATACAAGGCCCTCTGAGGGAGGAAACGATGATGCAGAGGAAGATGATGCATGATAGCAAGGGATCTTATTTGTATTTTTGAAATAATATTGCAAAAATTATTTAATTGAGACTTTAAATGGAAGATGAATTATGACAAGATTCATTTTATTTTGGCTTGTGTATTATCTATGTTATTCATTTTTATCTTTTTTCGTCTTCGTTTTAGACCATTTCGGGCCATGGTCAAGTGATAAGAAAGAGAATTTTTTTTATTTGTTTTTTGACTAGCCAGTTTTAGGCCTTGGCAGGACGCAATCATAGTTTAAGGCCATTCTGGGCCATTGTTGGTTTTAGGCCATTTCGGGCCATCACTAGTTTTAGGCCATTTCAGGCCATCACGGAGACGCAGGGTAAAGAATTTTGCTAGTTTTAGGCCTTCACAAGCCGTGTGTAGTTTTAGGTCATTTCAGGCCATGGGACGATGTTAAAAAAAAATTCACCATTTTTAGGCCTTAACAGGCAGTAAAATATGCAAACGAAGTACACAACGCAAACCATGTAAATACAGAGGATGTTAAAGCCAACGATGGATGTAAAGAAAATAGTGTAGGTGCGGAGCAATATGTGTAACGTAGCTATGCTAACGTGGACACTGTTCAACTCTGGAGTTTCTTTTTGACCCATCGTGGGTTCGACGATGTATAAAGTTGAGGGACCTTATTGTGGTATTCCTCTACGCTATCATCTGTTACCTGAAATGGCAATTCAGACCACGTTGTGACTTTGTTCGTGCCAATTTTGGCTTGTCCAGGTGCCTCTGTTTGAATGGGGGCTTATTCATCAGAGACTTTGATCTTTGAACCTTGCTCTACCCCCACATTGTTTATGGTTTTAAGAGTTACTTCATCGCAGTGTATCACCACTTCCCCTCCTGCATAGGGTAAATGGATCTCTTGATGTATTGGCAATGAAATGATCCTCAGTTGGGCCAACCATGACATCCCCAGAATCAGGTTGAATCCTGGCATCTCCTCTACCACTATAAACATTACATTTGTGGGGAACTAGTCCGCTGCCACAAAGTTAATATGCATAGTCCCTTTTACTTGTACTCGCACCCCATTAAAAAAATTTAGGCAGGATGTCGTCGTGGGCTTGATCTTATCCACTAGGCCCAACTTGTCTAAAATAGGAAAAGGGATGACATTGGTCGCGGCACCGTCATCGATGTGAACTCTTCGGATCCTATGTTGGCCGACCCGAATTGTGATGAACATCGGTGTCATTGTCACATGACCCTTTTCAGGGTCATCTTTAATGGACCTGTCACAAAATGTTAACTGAGTTGGCCCCAATTTTTCAAATGCAGGAGGGAGCATAACTGCGTGAATTGCCTTTTCCTCCACCGGTATGCTTTCGTCCACTGGTATGAACGTCAACATACAAACCAGGGCCTCAAGCTGTGCAGTAGAGGTCATCACTAGGTCGTACAGGCTCAAAGTTGTATTCTTCTATTTCAGAGCTTGCTTGACCTGAGTGAGGGAATTTAGTAGGTCCTGTCTGCTCTCCTATTACTTGCTACCCTTCTCTTCCTCCTTTCATCCTAGAAGACGAATTTTTCGAGGAGGAGTAATTTCAGGCTTGGGGTTGGACCTCTTTGGGCAGGCTGGTGATGATTGGTTGGGCATAGCAGCATTAGCTCTTGATGATGAGGGAGGCGAAGCCATGAAAGATAAGGGGGTAGGCTTAGGAGGGCTTGAGGTAGTACGTTGTTTAGCCACCTCACCTATCAAATGCTCTTCTCATTTCCCTGGACGAGAAGGCTATGATGTCGTCTTATGAGGGGTGGGGGTAGTTGAGTGGTTTGGCCCCTTAATGATGAATGGTGTTTGTAGCGTTAGTGCAGGAGGTGGTGCGGTCTTGTTTATAGAAGGTGTGGGGGCGGATGTTCGAGGAGGGACCTTGAGGACGAACGGTTGCTGCGGCATTTTTTTAGCCACTGCTGGTGTTGGTGCACTACACTGAGGCATGCACATCACAAATGGTTGTCAAGGTGATTTGGGATTACTATCTATGCCAATAGTGTTGATGATGTAGTTGGCATTGTTGGCGTTAAGTGGGTTTGTGTAAACATGCATAGATTGTTTCTCTGGGCGCACAGGGTTTCTTTCGTCTAGAACCAACTTCCCCTGATCAATCATTCATTGAATGTCATCCTTTAACGCTAAACAGTAATCTGTGTCATGACCACAAAGTTGGTGGTAGTTACAAAACTGTTCCAGCCTAAAATTCTTAGGAACTGTGGGCTCGTTGGGCAAAGCCAAGGAGGCGTTCCTAAGGAGCTCATAGTACCGTTGATGCATTTTGGTTTCCTCCTCTGACATCCACTTGTGTCAGATGTACCCCACCCCTAGTAATTACTTTAGAAGTTCTGAAGGCTTGACAGCTAGCGGGGTGTATTTAGAGTGATATTTACTCTCAAAATTAGGCTTAGGCAGGGTGGATGCTTCAGGTGCCAATGTGGAAGGTTGAGCGGCGTTGCCTGGGTTAGGCACGAGGTTAGTTGGCACTGTAGTTTTTTTCTTGTTATTGTTGTTTTTGGGTTGAGCCTCGTTTGCCACGGTGGCCACTGTGGCCGTTATGGCCTTGTCCTTCTCTTTTTCCTTCTTGATATACATGTTTTTATACGCAACATAGGCCAGATATTTACTTGCCTCGGCCACGTCTTGAATACTCTTAGTTTGGGCAAAAGCTTGACTAAGAGTTCGTAGAGCTAGGTAGTATAGTTTGGACTTGATAAAGTCATTCACTGCACCCTTAAAGATGGCTAGCAGATGGGCCTCTACAATAGGCTCACGGATATCATTCAGGGTAGCACTCCATTGCTGTATAAATTTTTGGATTGATTCTAGTGGATCTTACTTAAGGCTCATTAACTGATCCAGCGTAACCTCTGGTTTCAAGTTATACTTGAAACAAGTTACAAACTGAGTCAGCAGGTCCTCTAGGATTTAGATAGAAGAGCGTGGGAGCACATGGTACCAGTCCAAAGCTTTGCCTATCAGAGACATAGTAAAGATGCGGATGATGGTGTGCGGCCATTGTTTCAGTAGGAGGGACTCAGATCTAAATGTCATGAGACGCGCATTGGGGTCATCCTCCCCATTGTATTTTGTAAAGTGGAGGAGTGGCATCCTGGGGGGTAATGTGAGCATGGGGACTATTGGGCTGATGGGATCATCATGGTAGAAATCCATGAATTGTACTATGTTAGAACCAGTAGCTTTCAGACGCTTAATTTCTTCAATAAGGGTCTGGATAAGCTGGAATGCTTGGTCTAGAGCCAGGGATGATGTAGATGGTTGTGGAGCTGCAAGGGCAGCCACCATTGATGGCGTGGTAGGGGCAGCGACCTGGCTCATAGGTGGTGTCATTGGGGTGGCCCCTACGAAAGTTGCTGCTTGTGCTATCCACCACCCAGTGGGTGGTGCTATTGGAGTGGCGGTCACTGGTGGTGCCATAGGATAGGTTTTTTGCATGATTGGTGGGGTAGACTACAGTCCCGTGCTTGGCTGTACCATTTTCGGGACTTGGTACGCCTGATGGTGAGCATAGTGTGACATTTGGGAAGGTTGTGAAGTAGGGGGAGAAGTGATTGGGGTTCACCACATGGGTGGGGCTGGGACCACCACTGATAGTGGAACAAGTGTAGATGCTAGAATGGAAGTGGAGACTATATGTAACTATGACGTAGGTACTGTGTGTATGGAAGGCAGGGTAGCCATGGTCAGTGCTTGGTATAATGAAGGGATAGATTGGGGAACATATTGTGGAGGGATAGTGGCTAGAAACGAGATGGAGGAATAGATGTGTTGATACGTTGAGGGTATGGCATGGCTACCTGTGGCCGATGCAACTGCAATTTGTGATGGGGTGGAGGTAATCATAAAGGGAGCAGTCACGAAGAGTGGGTTTGACCAGGAGGCCATGGTGGGAGGGATAGTCGCAGGGTTAGTTTGAACCCCATCCTCAGACTAGGAATCCAGGTCCTCTTTTCTGTCTTGAAACACCTCATCATAGTGGGACGCTGTGTCTCGCTACTCCCTAGGCCTACTTGTCCGTACCAGCTAATCTAAGATCCACCAATATGTTTCCTTCAGGGAAATGGAAGTGCCAGAAGTAGGGATAAATTCCCTCCCATTATGGTAAAGGAACTCGAAGTGACATTTATCTTCGAGTTCTTGGGCATCTAAGGGCAGATTTGCCTGGACCTGAGCACAGAGAAAATTGTAAAGTTCGGTATGTTGTACCAAGCTCTAGGTGATCGATTTTGGATCCTGAGAGATTAGCATGGCCCTTGCATTGGCTTAGGCAGTTGCTCAGCACCTATGGTGTCTTTAACCAAAAAAAGGGACCTCAAGGTTCAAGGTAGGAATAGTGGTGGTTGAGGAAATCATTTTTGAGAGGTTGAAAATGTTTTGCGAGCAAGAAAAAATAGAGATTAAGAGGCGATCAGAGGCTTTTCATCCTATAGGGTTCCAAAGGAACCATCATTGAGACCAACCTATACCACATGGTGTGTAAACAACCGCAAGGGTCTCACATTTACACTAATGAGTGACGAGGTATAGAGAGCGTGCAGGACCACCTGTAGGACACGAAAAGGCACCAAAGGCCCTCCTTCTAACACCAAAAACTATAGCGATTGAAAATGTTGGTGGCCAGAACACCGAGAGGTTGTTAGGAAAACAGTTTAACCTCAGATCTGTGTGAGGGCCGTGCTAGATAAAATGGAAGTGAGGCACCCTAAACGGTCTGGTCGATCAGACAGAGACTTAATCGGTGTAACTTAATATAAATGCAGGAATGAAGGAAATATGCCAACTAGCGATAACAATAAAGAGATAATAGAATAAACTTGGGTAAGAAAATGCACCACCCCAAGGTCGTGGGTTCGATTCTTTGCCTTGTTTGAAAAATGTATAACAAGTTATACAATGCCAAAGGTGCACAGAGAGTTCAAGAGTAACCAGACAGCTCAAAATGTGCCAACTATGCTCTTGAATGTGAACTTAAAAGCTAACTGTGCAAAAATGCCAACTCTTTGGATGAGAAATGCCAACTAGAAAATCCAACCAATGCAAAATGCCAACAAGCCAATTACTCTCCTTAATGTAAAAATGCCAATTTTTTGAGCAAGAAATCCAATCCTTTGAGCGTTGTTTGTCAGGGTATTTATAGGGCTAGAAGTAGGTAAGAAACACAGCTTAGGTGTCACGTGTCCTGGACACCATAATGTGCAATAATGACGGTACCCTGTAGGCGTGCTATGCCGATTATGAATTTTTCTACACTGTAACCACATTGTCGAAACTAGAGATGCTGGAATCCAGTGTGCTAACAATGCAAGTAGAAATGAAGCCTCCACCCTAGGACTACGTCTTCCCTATTCTTATGAATAGGATCAAGCATAGTGACAAATTTTGGGGGATGGACTAAGGGGTATGCCAAAGTGGAACAAAGTCGTTGATCATGGAGAGCTTAGTTATTGCTAACAAGCTGTAGAGCTAGCTGAAGATATCCTAATGCGTCTGTCAACTTTGCATCACTTACACTGTCCAGCACATTGAAGTAGCGTAGCTGCTTACTATGCTATGCTACGCTATGTAGCGTAGCACATTGACGTAGCGTAGCTGCTTGCTACGCTATGCTACACTATGTAGCATGGCATAGCGTAGCCACTGGTTTGAACAGAAAACTTGTGTTGGAGTTAAAAAAATTTTCTAGAAGCCTTGGTTCACCCAGGGTTAACCTTTAGAGAACTTTATTGATTTGCATCTTTGCTATGCTATGCTACGCTACGTAGTGTAGCATAGCATAGCGGCCAATGTAACATGCATTTCTGTCAAAATTGCAGGGTTTCATGAGAAAACTTTGCTTGTGGTTCAAGGGCTAACTAATACAGGGTATTTTTGGAAGCCAAAATGCTATTAGATGTAGTCCTTTTGTTGCAATGGCTTGGCAAAGGATTCTTTTCATGTTTCGCCCTTGCTATGCAGTGCTACGCTATGTAGCGTAGCACCCTGTGTTGGGCGAATTATAACTTTGCCTTGCGCAAACATCTTGCAAAAGCTTGTATTTGGATGATTGGTTGATTTTTCGAAGGCTTTCTATGCTGCATAGCATAGCATAACATAGTAGACTTCTCCACTAGAAAACTTGCTGAACTATTTTGTCCATCCTGAACACCATCGACAACTCCTAGCATAGTTTCTGAGTAGACTGAAAGTCGGGTGAATTGTCCAGGTGGGTAGGTCGGAGAGTCCATCGAGCCTATCAACTCTGGAGGTAGATAACTTGCTAGACTGGATAGTCTAATCTTAGTGCTTACATTTTCTTACCAAACTATCATGATGCTACACTTGTGGAAGTCCTTGCCTAAACTCCAAGACCTTGGTGAAGCAAGAGGGTTTCAAAATTTTATGGTGTTTCAAAAATATGTAAATCAATATGAAACATAAGATAATTGCCAATTTAAGGTCGTGGTAGACCACAATAATGTAATAGTTTAATTTAAGACATAAAATAAATACTAAATTGGCTAGTTCAAGGTCATGGCGGACCGTCAACGGGTCTAAAATGCAAAACGAAATGAGTGATGAGATTGCTAGTTTAAGGTCATGGAGGACCATAATATGGACTTCACTATAGGTTAAGATTGCTAGTTTAAGGTCTTTGTAGACCATTATTGAGCTGTATCGTAGGTTGACATTTCTAGTTTAAGGTCTTTATGGACCATGGCAGGTGGGTAAGGCTAAGGTTCCTAGTTGAAGGTCTTTGCAAATCGGCACTGTATAATATTGTGTAAACTAGGGTTGCCAGTTTAAGGTCTTAGTGGACCAATGGTGTTTGAAATTTGGTGGGCCCACTACACTGCTGATGAGTGTTACGCTATAGTGGGACTTTGCTATAGTAGCGTTACGCTCCGGTGATGTCCCGTGTTACTCAGGATATAAAAATGATAAGTTTTTTTACCACATCGACTATAAATAGGGGATTACCCTATGGTAAACTCGTCATTTTCATTGTCAGAGCCTGGAGCCCATACTCAAAGTGTAGCACAGTCAAATAGAGAGGGTGAGTGAATAGGTGTAGCATAGCAGTTGGTACGAATGATTCGTAAGCAAAGAAATGGTGCGCAAGGGAAAACGTAAGCATAAGGAACTTGCCAAGGTAGATGAGGTGAAGGAAACCCTAGACGCCTCTCCAAGGTGCATGTTGAGGTGCAGCAAGAGACTCCGTTGGCTTGGTAAGTTGTTACGCTACCCTTGTTTCTATTATGTGATGTGTCAGGTTAGGTTTCCATTACCATTACCGCTATCATTTTATCATCACTATTTTTATTGCTGTTTCGGCCACTACGCCATGGTTGCCGCTATTTGGCCACGGTGGTCATATGGTTGCTACGCTACGGTTGCATGCGATACTGCTTTGATCGCCATTGTTAAAAAATGGAGATTGTGTCATCATAGGGGTTTAATCGGTTCTAGGTGGCGTAGTGCATGTTTGGCATAGTGTGCTATTCTTAGGGGGGTTTGTTTATTTGCATAGTTTCTACAGCGACGTGACACACGTTTGGCATGGTGTAGAATGGGCTATTTCATGCGATAGGGTAGGGTCAGGGCAACGAGGGCACTGTGACTTGCTTTTCACCTATGCTATTAAGGTTGTAACATTTTTTTTGCTATTACGCTACACTGTTATGTTATCAGGCCCTTGGGCCATTGTGTTGGTCATCTATTATGCTGCTACACTATCAAACTTTTGATGCATTGCAATTCTTGTTACAATAGCTTGTTCGTTACATTGTTACATGTCTGCTTGCGTCTGTTTAGTTGTTACATGCCGTGCATTCATCTCGTTATGCTACGGGTAGCATAGTCATCAACCTTATGTAGAAGTGTAATTGTTACACTACATGTCTATTACATTGTGCTGTGTACCACGCAATTGTTATTGTGGGGTGCACCTGTTGTTATTACGCTGCACAGGGCTTAACTACTACGCTACATGTGACACTTTGTTACGCTAGATGTAATGTTTAACTTTGTCTTATGGTAGGGACTCATTGATTCATGCTAAAGGAGAATTTGTGAATGAAGGATTACATTGTGTTTCATGTAAATGGAGGATCACATTACACTATATGAAAATAGAAGGTTATGCTATGCTATATGCAATCAGAAGGTTACGCTACGCTATATGCAAATAGAAGGTTACACTACGCTTTATTGGTGATCATGACCTGAACACATTGCTAACATTTGATACTTTGCCTTGCAGGGTCATGTTGAAGCTTGTCTTGATTGTCCTTGAAATTGTAGGAGTCTTTTGCTACTTTAGTGAACTTGTGGCCAACGTCCCTCCTTCCCATGCACGTGTAGGGGAGTAGGTGGTCTAGTTACTAGAGGGAGCATGGGACTTCCTATAGTTCCTCCTCCACCATTTTAGTATGATCGTGTGATCACACCTATCGGTTGAGACAACCGTTGTACTTGCAGAGACGTTGTTGCCCAGGGCAAATTGAGGCATTCTAAAGTTTTTGGTTGAAGGGGCAAGAAGCTCCAACTAGCGTCCAAGAAGCTTGAGGTACTTAAGTTGGATCTGGGACATGCATGAGTAAAAATTCTATCATTTATACAACATGCTATTCATTCCCCGTCATATGGGCACTTGCTTTCAGAACCCACTTTGGATAATTTACTATGCTAGTGGGTGAGTCCTATGAAGGTATTTTAACGTATTGTATGATTTATGTTATACTAGATAGAGGTGCTTACAGTATTCTTATGTGTTAGCAGGTTTTACATTGACGAAGGTGGTCTTCACGGTAATACGGATGCATTGGCAGTGGCCCAGACAGCTCTGCAAGAGCTTTCTTCCATCGGGAACATGCATGTCAGTGTCAGAGAACAACTTGGGTTTGACTTTAAAAGCTATCCAACCAGGTATTCCAAATTCTATGGGAAGTGTAAGGAAGTTAGCTGGTTGGATAGCGAATGGGCATCATGTTGACCGATTACCATCGAAGACGTTCTGGTGGAACTCCCACCATTTCCTATGCCATTCAAACCTAGTATGTTAAATCATGGATTTTTTCTTGTGTGTTCAAGTGATGTGCTTTCATGTTTATTTTTGCTAACCCCCATTTTTTTTATTTTTTTATTTTTGTTAACTGTTACAGTAGCTAGGGAATCCCAAGAGGTTACTATGGTTGCCTCTAGGTGTGACGATACCAAATTCTTCTTCAAGTACAGAGAGGTGGAGGAGATGCAGTGTTGGCTCTACCATGGGACCCCAGCCACCATTGTTCATAACATTCAAGAGGTGAGGCTCATGGACTTCTTTTCTGGCTGTAATCTCGAATATCCTGGTTGTAGAAATGCTTTCCTTCGCCGATTTCTTTACCAAGAAGGCTGATCGCTTCCGCACACGTGTTCATAATGTGGGGGTGGTATTTGACATTAATGTTCAACTATTTGCAGACCTTTTCAATGTCCCTTATGATGGTCTCCATGTAGGAGAAAAATCTAAGAAATATATGAACCATTAGGGGGACATTGAGGAATGGCTGGGGATGGCTAAGGACCAAAAGGGGATTTACATCCACAAGGTCAAGTTGGCGGTGGCCAAAACGATTTACCCTATCTTTCGTGCCTATGCTTTCCCCAAGCTACTCTCCCAAGGAAAAATACTTGGAGTGGAGTAGGCTTGAATAATGAGGGAGGTTATGAAAGAAGGGACCCATTACAACTAGGCCCGGTACCTTTCTGAAGGCTTGCGTGCTGAAATGGTCAAGCTTCGCGAGAAGCTTAAATCTCATTTCAATGTGAATTATGCCTTCTTTGTAGCTTTCCTTCAATGCTTTGTGGAATTTATGGTAGTCTGTGAGAATGACACATGGGTACTGCAAGATTGTAACCAGATATCGAAGCCATGGATCTCCTAGGTTTTCTACATCACTCGATCCCATGACCCCCCATAAGCTATCAGGGAATTACTTTCAATAACAACGAGGCATCAGGTGGCACAACCCTTTCATGGCTAGGACAGTGTGGGAGAGTGTAGCGATAGAAAACGTCAGTGGCTGGAAACACCAAGAGGTCTTCGGGCACACAGCCTAACCCTAAATCAGCACGAGGGCCGTGCTGGAGAGAATAGATTTAGGGTGCCTTGAATAGTCTGGTCGATCAGACAGGGACTTAATCGGTGTACAATAACCCTTTTGCAAACAATAAAAGAAAATGTAATGTGCACAATAGTAGAAATGTGCTAAAGTGCATAATGGGATAGTGAACACGATTTAACACTTAACAATACCCAAAAATAAATGTTGTAATTAGACAGAAAGAGAGTTTGAATAGAAAGATGCACCACCCCAAAAAAAGGGGTACAGGTATACAAAGTATACAATAGGAACAGTAGGAGCAGAATCACAGCCTCAGTGATGTTGGACTATGAAATTTGGTGCTCACTATGATAAACGATGCCTCCTGGGTTGGTAGTCATAGTGTATCATGCAATGTAGTTGTGTTCCTCTATTGGTGTGGTGTGCTCTGGATCTCGTTCACCCATGGAGCTAGGTACCAAGATGCCAAAATGCCAAATGCCAAAAATGGAAATGCCAACTGCTTTGCCGGTGAAGAAAATTGAAGCCTCCCCCTCCTCTTTCCTCTTTTTTTTCTAAAAATGGTGTAGAGGTATTTATAGGGCTAGGATTAGCCCAAAATGCGAATCTGGCACCACATGGCAGTGCAGTAGATAACAACATGTAATGGCAAGTAACAACGCATAACAGTGTGTAACAACATAGCGTAATAGGACGCTATGCTATGCACTGTAGTAGGGTGCTACGCTATGCACTGTAGCAAGGTGTTATGCTATGCACTATAGCAAGGTGCTACACTATGCAGCATAGCAGCACGTAACAACACGTAACACTTAGCCATATTTGCAGTTGCGATGCCGAGACCTGAAATTTTGTAGTGTTTCAAAGAGGTGCCCCCCATCAACATAAGAAATGTGTTAAGGGGGGAACGCCTGATTGCAGAGACTACAAAGAGCAGGCTGCAACATAAGAAGTCTCATCCTACTGAAGAGACTCCTTGCATAAATGAAAAGAGAGGGAAGAAGCTGGGGATCAAAGTTCGCAGGGTGCAACCCCCGGTTGGTAAGTATGCTAAACTTGTTTTTGTCAGCATAGCATTTGTTACGCTATGCTATGCTGCGCAGTTTCATGCAGTGTAGCACTTGTTTCAAGTTGGAATAGCTTGCTAACTATGATTATGCTTTATCAAAAGAAAGAGAAGAGGAAGAATTTTTGGCCCCTGAAGCAGGGGTGCCTGCTGAAGAGGAGGAGGAAGAGACCCTAGCTAAGGAAGAAGAGGCCCCTACCGATGACCCCTTTGCATAGTGTGCTTCAGTGCCTGAAGGGTAGATGAGTGTTGAAGATGCCACCACACTTTTGGGCTAGCTGGAAATAGAGGGACTACAATTGGACACTAGTGAGTTTGATCGATTGCTTGATAGTTTCTTGATAGATGATCCCCCAGCTATGATCCCTAAGGATTTGTTGGGTAGGAGCTTTGCACTATCATGTCAATTTTCATCAGCTTTATTACTATCCTCTCTACTATGGCTAACATGTTTTATTGTGCAGCGGACATCATTTTTGATGCCCTTGATCCTTCTTCCTCAATTCGTGTCTGACCCTGGCCCAAGACACCTAACATGTTTACCTTCATGGAGGGGATGGTCAATGATATGATCAATCACTTAAAGCAGATCAATCCCAAGATCGGTATGCTACAATTGCTATGTTGGATATTTGTGGTTGTTAGCTCTTTTTTTTGTGTCAGTGTGACTGAAATTCTTCCATACATGGTAGCCTCCCATCTCAAGTGGGATCCTAAGTAGGCCATCAAGGTCGATGCTGTGCCTGAACGTTCGTCAGAGGTGACTAAGGTAGCTCGTCACATTTACAATGAAGTGAGTAAATGTGCGTTGTACTTAGCATGCTCCCTATGGGAGTATAGGCATGTGAATGAAGACCTCTGGAAGAGGGTATAGAAACTCAAGAAAGAGAAGACTAACTTAACCGTGAAGGTAGAGGATCTCCGATCCAGGAATGAGTTTCTGTTGGCCCGCGACACCAACGACGAAAATTGGCATACAACTGTGATTGACTATGCTAGATACTAGACAATTGTACAAAAAAATAATGAGGCTAGTCATGAAATTATTGAGTAGCACATGCTAATGGACCTCCTAGCATAGAAGAACCAAGACTGGAAAGACTACAGTGCAAAGGTTTACGAATGGGGATAGGCACAGAAGAACCATAAACATATGTATAAGATGAAAAGTGCCACCTATCCTAAAAAATATCAGGATGCTACTGTTGAAGCGCGTACCCTTAGGCTATTTCTTGATATCATTGGTACTTCTGGTGCTTATGAGAGGTTCATGCAACAGGTGATGGTAAGTGAGTCTCTTGAAAGGGAGGTGACCCTACCTGCTGGGGAGACCACCCCCACCTTTTCCCTAGGACCACCTAGATGGACAACCATGGAAAAGGGAAAGGTTGCAACAAGCACTGATCTAGGAGAGGGGATTTGGAGCAACCTCACTGAGGAGGAGATTTTGCGACGTCTCGTTGCTGGCATGGATTGGATGCCCCCCGAAATGGACGTGGGGCCATCTTGGGTTAGTCAGCTTTTGTTATGTTATGGTTTATTTTGTAAAAAAAAAAAACTTATTATAGTTTGACTTACTATTTTATTTTCTGCTTTATGTAGAATCTAAATGAAGATGCGAGACCTAGTGGGATAGGAGATAGTGATGGAAACGAAGACCCATAGCGAGGCGACCGAGAATTTTATTTCTTGCGTTGAATTTGATTGATCTATAAACATTATTGATTAAAATTAAGTGAAGAATGAATGCAAAATAATCTATTTCATTTCTGGTAATGTGTTTCATTTATTTATTTTTTGTTATTGCTTTGGGATAGTAAAGTTGCCAGTTTTATGCCTTGGTGGGCCACGACGAGTAGCTTAAGGCCATTTCAGGCTGTGGCTAGTTTTAGGCCATTTTTGGGCCATTGCTAGTTTTAGGCCATTTCAGGTTGTCTCTAGTTTTAGGCCATTTCGGACCTTGGCTAGTTTTAGGCCATTTCGGGCCATCGCTAGTTTTAGGCCATTTTNGTTTTAGGCCATTTCGGGCCATCGCTAGTTTTAGGCCATTTCGGGCATTATGTAAGGTGATAATAAAGAAAATTTCCAGTTTTATGCCTTAACGGGTGGTGTAGTGATGCAAAGAATGGACATAATGTAAACAATGTAAACAATGAGAAGGACACTAGTGTAAATAATGAATATGAAGCAAACTATGTAAACAGGATGCTAGCGTAAACAATTAATTCAAAGAAAACTATGTAAATAGGACGCTAGCGTAAACAATGAATTCGAAGCAAACTATGTAAATAGTAATCATGACATTGATGCAAGCAGTAATCATGATGTCAGTAGTGGAGTAATTATGCTAACGCAAACAACGATCATTCCCGCAACTACTTCCTACCCCATTGTGGGATCGGCAATGCGTACGACTGTGAGGTTTTGTTATGATACTCTTCTATGTCATTGTCTACTACCTGAAAGGGTAGCTTAGCCCATGTTGCTTCTTCATTTGAGCTAGTTTTGACTTGTTCAAGCGTTTTAGTTTGAATGGGGGTTTGGTTTTCAGAGATTTCAATCTCTGAACCTTGCTCCATTCCTACATTGTTTATTACTTGAGGAGTCACTTGATCGCCATGAATTACCACTTCCCCTCCTGCGTAGGGTAAGTGGATTTCTTGGTGTATTGGTGAGGAAACGACCCTCAACTGGGCCAACCATGACCTCCCCAGAATTAGGTTGAACCCAGGCATCTCCTCTACCACTATGAACACCGTGCTTGTGGGGAATTGGTCCCTTGCCACAAAGTTGATATGTATAGTTCCTTTTACTAGCACATGCGTCCCATTAAACGATTTTAAGTAGGAAGTCTTCGTGGGTTTGATCTGATCAACCAAGCCAAATTTTTCCACTATGGAAAAAGATATGACATTAGTAGCGGCCCTGTCATTAACATGTACCCTTTGGATCTTGTACTGACCGACCCAAATTATGATGAACATAGGTGCCGTCGTCACCTGACCCCTTTTAGGATCATCCTTAATGGACTCATCACGGAATGTTAACTGAGCTAGACATGGTTACTTAGCCACAAAGGGAAGCATGACTGCATGGATCACTTTCTCCTTTGCCAGCATGTTTTTGTCAATTGGTATAGACGTTAACATGCGAACCATGGCTTCTCGGTGTGCAGTGGATGTCATCACCAAGTCATATAGGCTCAAAGTTGTGTTTTTCTATTTCAAAGCCTATTTAACTTGGGTGAGGGTGTTGAAAAGATCCTGTCCACCATCTTTTTTGTTACACTTTTCCTCCTCCATTTGTCCTAGGTGATGAATCTCTCGAGGAGGGGGAGCTTCAGGTTGAGCACTATGCTTTCTTGGGCAAGACAATGGCGATTGCTTCTATGTGGCATTATCAGTTGCTGATGATGAAGGGACCATGGGCCTCGAGGACAAGGGAGTAGGATTGGGAGGAATTAAGGTGGTACGTTCCATAACTATCTTGTCCGCCAAACACTCTTACCATTTTTTTGAACAAGGAGGCTGTGGTGCTG
Source organism: Gnetum montanum (assembly GCA_015680685.1). Taxonomy (NCBI): domain Eukaryota; kingdom Viridiplantae; phylum Streptophyta; class Gnetopsida; order Gnetales; family Gnetaceae; genus Gnetum; species Gnetum montanum. The sequence goes on along the minus strand of MNCI01017909.1, from coordinate 1,605,605 downwards.
CTTTTGTTATTTGGCTTTGCATGGCAGAAATGCTTGTTTTTTTTGACACCTTAATAACGAATGGTACCTGTGGTGCTGGCATGGGTAGTGTAGTTCTAAGCATAAAGGATGCAAGGGTGGATCTCTAAGAAGGGACTTTGAGGAAAAATGGCGGTCATTGCGTCGTTTTTGTCATTGTAGGGGTTGCTGCATTTCGAGGAGGGATATGCACCATGAATGGTTGTTGTGGTGGTTCTGGGTTACCATCAATGCCAATGATGTTAATTGTGTACCCCACACTATTGGTGTTTAGGGGGTCTTTGTAAATGTGCATTGACTGGTTTTCAGGGTGAACAAGACTACTTTTGTCCAGGACCAACTTGCCCTGATTGATCATGTATTGGATATCATCTTTCAACGCTAGATAGTAGTCTATATCATGACCACACAGTTGGTGATAGTCACAGAAACATTCAAGCCTGAGGTTCTTAGGAACTAACGACTCATTGGACGTGGCCAAGGAAGGGTTCCTAAGAAGTTCGTAATACCATTTATGTTGTTTGATTGCTTCCTCTGACATCCGTTTGTGCTGTATATACCCAGCTCCCAACAGTTACTTCAGAAGTTCTGAAGGCTTAACAAGTAATGGGGTGTATTTGGAGTGATCTTTGCACTTGAAGTTGGGTTTAGACTGGGTTGATGCCTCAGGTGCTGATGTTGAGAATTTCCCAACATTACTTGTGCCAGATGTAGCATTAGCGGGCACCATGGATACCTTTTTGTTGTTGCTATTGTTAGGTTTGGCCTCCTTAGCCATAGCGGTCACCGTGGCTATTATAGCCTTACCCTTCTCTTTGTTTTTATTAAGGTGTGCATTTTTGTACATGACATAAGCCATGTCTTTGCTAGCCTTGGCTGCATCTTGGATGCTCTTGGTCTGTGTGAAAGCTTGACTGAGCGAGCGCAGGGCTAAGTAGTAATGTTTTGACTAGAGAAAATCATTTACTGCCCCCTTGAAAATGGCCAACAGGTGGCCCTCAGTGATGGGCTCACGTATTTCATTCAAGGTGGTGCTTCATTGCTATATGAATCTTTGCATAGACTCAAGCGGGTCCTTCTTAATGCTCATCAGTTGGTCCAACATGACCTCCGATTTCAAGTTATACTTGAAACGGGTCACGAACTAACTCAGCAGCTCCTCCAAAGTTGAGATGGAGGTGCGTGGGAGCACATGGTACCAGTCTAAAGCATTTCCTGTCAAGGGCATGGCAAAGACATGGATGATAGTGTGTGGCCATTACTACAACAATAGAGATTCATACCTAAATGTTATCAAATGTGCATTGGAACTTAAATTGGGGGAGTGGCACCCTAGGGGGTAACATAAGCATGGGAATGGCTAGGCTGATGGGATAGTCATGGTAAAAGTTCATGACCTGTACCATGTCAGAACTAGAAACTTTGAGGTGTTTGATTTCCTCAGTGAGGGTTTGGATAACTTGAAAAGCTTGATCCATACTCGGTGACGTTGCAGATGGTTGTGAGGCTACTTGAGCAGCTGTCATATGCACCGATGGGGGTTGCAGTGTAGGGGTAGCGGCTTGGCCCATAGGGGGTGCTGTTGGTGCCGCTCCTATGAATGGTGTCGCTTCGGCCATCCACCATCCAATGGGTGGTGCCGTTGATGCGACAGTCATTGGTGGGGCTATGGGGTTGATAGGTTGCCTGGTTGGTAGGGTGACCCACAGCCCTGCGCTAGGTTGTACTACGTGCGAAAGTTGGTGCACTTGGGGTTGCACGTAGTATGATACTTGAGAGGGTTGTGCCATAGGTAAGGACAGGGTTGGCGCCCATCATGTGGTTGAGACTAGGTTAGCCATTGGTGGTGGGATAGGTGTAGACGAAGGACTAGAGGCAAAGCTCACATGTGACTAAGACGTGGGCAAAGTGTGGACATAGGGTAGCATAGCTGTAACTGATGTTGGGTACACTGCTGGGGAAAACTGAGAAGGAAGGGTAACTGAGAATGAAGCTGAAGGGCCCCCCTATTGGTATGTAGAAGTTACAGGATGGCTGCCCATGGCTGACATAGGTGTAGGTTGTGGTAGGATCATGGTGATCATGAAGGGAGTAGAAGCAAAGAGCAGGTTAGACCAAAATACAGTGGTAGGCGGGATGACTGTAGCGTAGGTTTGGCCACCACCCTCGGAGTGGGAGTCCAAGTCTTCCTATCCATCTTGGAATGCTTCGTCATAGTGGGATGCTATGTCCTATTTCTTGGACCTACTAAATCACATCAACTGGTCCAAGACCCATTGATATTATTCATTGAATGGGATGATGATGTCAGGGGTAGGGATGAAATCCCTCCCATTCTGGTGGAGGAACTCAAAGTTACATTTTTCTTCGAGTTCCTGATGGTCCAAGGGTAGATTGGCTTGGACTTTTGTGAAGAGGAAGTCATATCGCTCTACATCTTGTGCCAAGCGCTCTGGTAACAGGTGCTGCATATCTAAGGGATTGAGGCGATGCCAACACCAGGCTACGTAACCACTTAAGACCTGTCACGTTTTGAATCGAGTATGGAACCTCCAGGTTCGAGGTGGTGGTGACAGTGGTTGTAGGAATCATTTTTGTTGTAAGGTGAAAACTGTAAAAGAGAGAAAAAATTCAATTGGATGTGCTAGGGAGACGCCTATTATGCTAAGTGGTTTGCTACGTCGCATGTAGTGTAGGTAGCATGGGGCATTAAATAGGGTGAACATTGTAAAGTGAGCAATTAGTTGGAGGCTTTAATCCTACCAGGTCCCAAAGGAACTGGCGTTGCGACCAGTCTACACCACACGATGCGTAGACAACCACAAGGGTTTCACATCTATGCTAGTAGATGAAGGGGTATAGATAGCATGCAGGATTACCCGTGATACACAAAAAGGGCATAGAAGGCCCTCCTTCTAGTGCCAAAAACTGTAGTGACCAAAAATGTTGGTGGCTGGAACACCGAGAGGTCACTGGGCACATAGCCTAACCATGGATCCGTGTGAGGGTTGTGCTGGATGTAAATGGATGTAGGGTGCCCTGAAAGGTTTGGTCGATCAGATATGAACTTAAGTGGTGTACAATAACCTTTCATAAACATTGGTTTTAAGGCTGTTATATGCACATTGAGCGATGAGCGATGAACGTGAATTGATTGAAAATAATGAAAAACATAAAAAATACCAAGACAAAAATGAAACAAGTTTGGGTAAGGAAGTGCACAGCCCCAAGATTGGGGATCTGATCTTTTCTGAAATGAAGGTGTACAACAGATGGCAGTGGGAACAAGCACAACTTGCAATGAAGCAATATGGTCACAGTTCCTCAAGCAGCTATCAATAGCCAATCACCAGAGAGCTGAAGTGCTAAGATCTCAACCAAGAAATCCAACCTTCAGCAAAGTAATTTCCAAAAGCTAACAATGCTAAAAGCTGATTGAATGCTCCAAGCCAACAATGCTAAAAGCTGATTGAATGCTCCAAGCCAACAATGCCAAAAGCCAACCCCACTAGAATGCTCCCAAAAACCAACCCCTTGAACATTGTTCATTGGGGTATTTATAGAGTTAGATGTGGGAGAGGAATGTGGCTCGAGTGCCACATGTCTTGAGTCCCACAAAGTGCAAACGTGACTATGTTGTGCTACTGCGCAACGTTGAAAAATACTATGTTGTGATCATACCATTCATGCTACATGTGCTAAAGTTTAGTGAGATGCTATATTTGTTGTAAAGAAAACTGCCAGTCAATAAATGCAAAGTGGAGCCAGTGCTCCAGGACTACGTCTTCCCTACTCTTGCAAGCACTGTCAAGTGTAGGGATAACTTCAAGGATGGTTAGGGGGTGAAAAACAAGGCAAACTTGCTAATTTCACTTGTTGGAGAGGTGTCGGGATGAGAATAGTCATTGCTAACTAGTTTTGTAGCTAACTGAAGATGTCTTGAGGCTACTACGTGAGTGTTATGCTTTTTACACTTTCCAGCGTATGTAGCGTAAATACCTACTTACTATATTGTGCTACGCTACGTAGCATAGCATAGCGTAGTTGCTGATTTTAAATGAAATATTGCCTATAAGCCAAAAATACCTGTTTGAGGCCTGGCTAGGCAAGCGATTGTAACCCTATCTTTCATGCTGAAAGGTCTTGAGACTTGCTGAGTTCATCTCTGGGATACTTTGGTGTTTTGTATCTTTGCTACACTATGCTATGCTGTGTAGCATAGTGCATTGTAGCAGCCAATATGACATGCATCCTTGCTTGGTTTTGCAATTCTTTGTCAAGAAACTATGCTTGGAGCTTGAGGGCAAAGCAGGATAGCCAATCTTGGAGGTTAGAATATGACCAAGTGCAATCTTCTTGCTAAAACTACTTGGTAGAGGGCCTTCATGTGTTCTGTCCTTGCTACACTATGCCACACTACGTAGTATAGCATAGTGTAACACCCAACTTGGCTTGGATTCTGACTTAATCTTACAAACATTTTGTCACGGGATGTTAGTCATGTCTTAGCGTGTCAATGGAGCAAACCTGTTCATTGATTAAATCCTGAGCAAATCTTCCTACTCCATCAGAGCCATCTGAGTGGGGGCTGAGTCATCATCAATGTGCATCTTTAGTACTTATTCAATCTTCTTGAGGCCTGCTACGCTATGTAGTGTAGCGTAGCATAGCAGATTTCTTCAGTTAGAAGACTTGCCGAACTACGTAGCACATCTTGAACACTTTCGGCAGCTCCTAACATTCTCTCTAGGTAGACAGTTAGCCGAGTCAAGTACCAAGCTGGGCAGGCTAGAGAGCTCAATAGGCCTATCAGCCAAGGCAATAAAAAAATTGTCGGACTATACGGTCTACTTTCAATGCCTACATTGTTTGGATGGTCCATCGTGACACTACACTTGTGGAAATCCTTGCCCAAATTTCAAGACTTTGCTGAAGTATCAGGGTCTTGAAATTTTATGGTGCTTCACCATGATGATCTATAAATATGGAAGCTCAGATAAAAATTTATTGGTCAACATTCAACAAACCAAACCCTTCCATGCACCCAAAATAGCTAGTACTAACACTACCTCTATTAATGGATAACCTTGCTCATTATTTTGAATCTCCTCTTTCGAACTCAGTTGTGGGGGTGGCGGCCATTGATGCTAGTTATTCTAAGCCCTCATTTTCTTTTGTCTTTTTTTTTTATTTTATACATTTTTGTTTTACACATTCCTCATCTTTACTTATTTTCATTTTACACCATTGTTAACATTTTTACTATTTCTTGCTCTATTACATTTTGTCTGATTTACTCTCACTCATCATATAATAAGTGCTCATGATGATGGATTGTACTATAATAGTGTTGATTATTAATGTTTGATTTTTACCTTTGACTTCTAATGTTGATGCTAAGATATGGGTTCTTTTGATAAAACATGCAATGAGTCCACATCACCCATTCATCCATACAACTCTATGGTCTTCCTTTATTTTGGAAATGTACTATCCCTTTTTCTAAGCAAACTTATTAATGAATTGGTGGCTTGGTATTCTTCAAACCAAGGAAAGATTCAAATGGATTGAAAAGAGTGTGACTTCAAAGGGATTCAACACATTTTTGCTAGCTATTCTCTTGGGTACTTGGATGTTTTTCATAAGTTTTCTGCCATTTCACTATTGACCAAATATCAGGAAGTTGACTAAAGCAAATAAGTCTTTGCATGCTGTGGTTCTCACTCAAAAAAAAATTGGTGGGAATTCAAAGCACACCTCTTAGACATAATAAAGAAATATGGGATACAAGCACTAGTTATGGCATTGGAAAGACATGTTACCCATGCCTAAAGGTTCCCTCTAAATAAGGCCCTTTCTTGCTTCCTACTTCTCGATCTTTCTCTTGTTGGAATGGTGATGGCTCTGTGGATGCATTTTTTTTGCTTCAGTAAGATGGGTTGATCAAGTGTGTTGATGTGAGGTCACTAGATGTGGTTAGTTCTAATCTGGATTTGGGCCAAATTTTGTTAAGTCACCTTAATCACATACTACATGAGGAACTTTACACAACCTTGATTTCAGGATTCCATTCCATTCCATTCTTTTCATCTTGCTTTCCATATTCCACCTCATTGCTGATTTTATGATTAGTCTATATCCTAGTTTATGCATTGTTATTCTTTGGTAAATTCTTATGGGTAAGTTCTTAATCATTGTTTCCATGTCATTCCTAGAGCCTACAGACTCTTTGGTTTATGGTTTGTTAGGGCATAAAGGGCATGAGCCTACTTTGGGGAGGATCCACTGGCATTCCTGGTTGGTGCAATTGTTAATTCTTTTTCCTTAAACATTTATTCTAATCAGCTATTTCTCATTTCACCCTATCCATGACATCCATTTTTGTTTTTGTTTTATTAGCTTCACCATTGTTATTTCTCTCATCTTTCTTATTCTTTCGTTTTCCACCCTATTGCTACTAGAGGTTCACTCTTAGTCATGGGGGCCTATCGCAAATTTTTCCATTTCATTACTTATCTCACCCCTACACCTTGGGTAGTTATCAGTTGCAAACCTCTACCTAGTATCTACCATACCCACAACCTAGCCAATGTGCTTCATATCAAGGAAAGGTATCAATTACATTATATCTTATCTAACCTCACTAATTTATGATCGTGTTGTGTTTGCAGATGGTGATCATAGGAACAATGGATTGGGATAGAAGGGAGCACTCAAGATGGATTGGAGCAAACAGCATTTACGCAGGGAACAAGCTTGATAATGTGGCTATGGATGACGATGGTGTGCACATTTTTGACATCGGCAGCAACACTTCTCATTTTCTTTTCTCTCTCTCTCTTCAAGTTGTTGAATGAGGGTCTGGATGTCATCTATGTATAATGTTTACCACAATGTTTATGAACACCAATGCTGTAATATGTTTGTCAATCCATTCATTGGGCACTTTGAGTCTATCATGCCATGTCATCATCAATTGTCATTTAGTCAATAATCCCATACCTTCCCAATATTTTGTAAGGAACTTGAGGATGAGTTTTCATTCAGTCGTGGGGGTAGGATGAGTCTCGATATCAGACCCTCAATATTGAACCTACGATATTGGGCCCTCGATATCAGATACATGATATCGAAGATGCCAAAGTGATATCAGATATGCGATATTAGAACTTGTCTTGTTGCCTATAAATAAGAGATAGGGGCACTTGGTTTGTAGTTAGTTTCTTAGTCCCTTAGCTGAACTCTTGTAGTTTTCCCTTTCTAGAGCTAGAATTATTTCTAAGTGTCTGCAATAGGAGTCATAAAGTGAACGAATATTTATTTGAGCATTGTGTACCTAAGCACACCTTGTGTCTAGAAATAAAGACAAACTTTGTGATAAATCTTGCAACATTCAGAATAGCTTAGTTATTTCATTTAAATGCTATTTACTATTATTTGCTACTCTCATTAGTTAATTAATGTTATTTCTATTGAGTTGATAATTATCAACGAATTAGCACACTCAGTACAACCACTTTGAGCATACGTGGAACACTTGGTAACCCAGTAACGACTAGTGTTTGGTAATCCCAGTAGTATTACACTAGTTCAGGATGTGTTCGATAAGTGGGAATGGATGCTTGTGTTAGGAATAGTTAGAGAATAGTTAACTAGTTAAATAAAATTAGTTATTAAATTATTTCATTTCTCCATTTTAAGCACTAGGAACATAAAACATAAAAAGCATAAAAATCATATACCTCAAGATTACTTAACCATACAATTGTACCTTACAAGTAAGCTTGGGAAGACAACAATCGCATAACCCATCCTTGTTCTGTGTAAGTGCATAAGCACTTAATCCTTGGAGTTTGACTGGATCATGTGTGAATGCTCATATTCGTATGATTGGATGTAGGGGTACCTCACTACTCATCACCTTGCAAACACCTGTGGCTGCTAATCCTACCATATCTACCTCTAAAAATACTCTCAAGTCACCTTGAAACCAAAAAATTCTTAAATATCCACATTGTTATGTTGATCCACATGGTCATAGATTAGATAAAGGCTGGTCATCTTTCTAAGAAATGATCCAATCTTGGAAGTCCCCTGATTTATTTACAAATTTTAGGGAATAAACCATGTAAGGCTTTATTGGATTTAGGTTTTGGGATGAACTTAATGTCCCAAGAAATGTATAAGACCTAGATCCTGTCTTCTCTTAAGAAGAGCAATATTAGACTTAAGCTAGCAGATTAATTCATCATTGTTCCTTTATGGCTAGTGAAGGACATTATGACCACCATTTGTGGATGGTTCTATTCTATAGATTTCCTTGTAATTCATGTGAAAAATGGTTAAGGTAACTTCCCTATCCACATGGAAAGAGCATGACTAAGTACTATAGATGCCAAAATGGGGATTCAAGACTTTTCCTTGAAAATATCCAAGGAAAATGAATTTGGTAAAGTAGAGAAAAAAAGAGTTTCTTGCATCATATATAGAAACATAGAGTTTCATTGAGTGTAGATAATATGTAGGGTCAATTTTACATCAACCCTACATGAAATTAGTGTGCTAAAACAATAGTTATTCAGAAGTACCTATATGCAGCAACCAAAAAATAGGAAGATACCTAGTGGCTAATAGAAAATATTTAAGCTAAGACCACCATGTACATGGAACCATTGGAAAGCCTCATGAGCACCTACATTGAAAATCTAGATGAAATAGAGTAACTCAATCCTCAACTCTCCTAGACATAAAGAGAAATGAATTGGGGGAAGTTGGAAATCCTTGATCACTTTAAGCAAGAGCCTTAAACTGAAAGCCTTACCATCAACTATGGAATATGCTTTTCTCAATAATGATAAGCTAGTAATTATCAATGTTAACCTTGCTCTAGATAAAAAATAGAAGATGCTAAAAAATGTCCAATAGTCATTGCTTGATCACATCATGAACTTACTAGGATAGATCTATGGATATGCTAGCATCACATCTATATAGACTCTTCCATCAAGCCAAAAAGGCAACTGTAGAGAAGCTTGAATCCCAAACTTAAGTAAGCTATTAAGGAGAAAGTAATAAAAACTTCTCAAGGTTGGATTCATTTATTCAATTATGAATAGAAAATGGATTAGCCCACTTGTTATTGTACCCAAGAAAGGAGGAAAATACAGAGTTTACATAGATTTTCAGTTGTTGAACATAGCAACTTTCAAGGATCATTTTCCATTGTCATTTGTTGACTAAGTGTTAGACACCATACTAGGGCATTGCTATTATAGCTTTTTGCATGGTTATAATGGCTATAACCAAATCTAGATTGTACTAGAGGACCAAGCCAAAACTACATTCACAAGTCCATTGGGGACTTTTGCATGTAGAAAGATGTCATTTGGCATGTGAAATAATCCTACTACCTTCCAACATTTGATTCTTAGCATCTTCCAACAATAAATTGGCAATGAGGTATAAGTATTTATGGATGACTTCTCTACCTATGGTACCACATTTGAGCAAGCCTTGGACTATCTTGAGCAAGTTCTTCAACAATTTATAGGGACTAAAGTGAAGCTCAACTAGCAGAAAATACATCTAATGGTCCAAGAAGGCATAGTGTTGGGACATAGAATTTTAGAAAAAGGAATTGAGGTAAACTTAGAAAAAGTACAGGTCATCCAAGGAATCACTAGACAACTTGAAATGGTGAAAGATGTAAGGTCATTCCTTGGGAATATTTGTTTTTATCGATGCTTAATTTAGAACTTCTCAAAAATTGATAAGTCATTGCTGGAGCTATCAAAAAAGGATGCACCTTTCACTTAGACTAAGGAATGTGAGATAGAATTTCAATAGCTGAAATAAAAGCTCATTGAAACTCCCATTTTACATGCTTTTGGCTAGTCCAAATCATTCCACATCATGACGGATGCATCCAATTATGTATTAGGGACTGTGCTTACATAATTGGATGATCAGAAATGTCCTTACTACATCCATTGTGCAAGTAGAAGCATTTTAAAGACATAATTGAACTACACCACCATGAAGAAGAAGCTCATGATAGTGGTGTAGACCTTAGAGAAGTTTAGATATTATGTGCTTGAATATCAAATTTTGATACACATGGATCATAGTGCCATCATATTTCTCATGAATAAGCTAGTGGTATGCCCTCATGTCATACAATGTCTAGTAATTCTACAGGAGTTCAATCTCACAATGATGGATAGGAAGGGAACTAAGAATGTGGTTGTGAACCACCTATTTTAGGTACAATAGGATAACAAAGAGGATGAGGGACCCTTATCTAACCAATTCCCAAATGAACTTCTCTTTGCCAGAGCTACTGAAGTAGAAAGTCCTAAAGGTTACAATTGGTACAGTGAATTCCTCTTCTATCTACTTACTTAGAAAATTCCTCACAAATGGGATAGTAGAAAGAAACAATAGCTTCTTCACCAAGCCAAGCACTACATAGAAATCAAGGATAACCTTTACAAGGTTTGTGATGATGGTGCATGCCCAAAACTAATCAACTTTGAATTCTCTAGGATGCTTATAAACATCCTTGTGGGAACCATTACATAGAAAGGAGGACAATTGTAAAAATCCTTATGGTAAGATATTATTGACTAACAATTTTTATGGATGTCCATCAATTTTTTTGTTTATATGAGAGATGCCAAAGAGATGGAGAGATAAGAATACAAATGGAAGGACCCCAACAGTGGATCCAATCACTAGAGCCTTTTGATCTTTGGAGCATTGACTTCATGGGGCTCATGAATCTTATGTCCAACAAGAAGGCATACATCATTGTAATAGTTGACTACTATACCAAATGGGCTGAGGCTACCACTGTCACCAATTGTTCATCTTCTATTGTAGCATGGTTTGTTCAACAAAGTGTGGTATATAGGTTTGGCATGCTAGGACACTTATTTCATAGTTTCTACTTTTCAAAAATTAATGCAATGCTTAGGGATGGAACACAAATTAATAACTCCATACCATCCCCAAGCTAATGGTCAAGTTGAAGTCACTACTAGAAAAATAACTAGGATACTAATACACACCATTAGTAACTATAGGAAAGACTAGAGCACAAAACTCATCAATGATCTATGGACCTATCAATCCACTTGGAAATTTTCTATTGGTTATTCTCCTTATGAGTTAGTGTACAAAAAATTTCCAAGCCTTCCAATCCAAGTGGAGCTCCATACACTTTCAATGGCTTGTGAACTTGACTTTGATCTAAGTCTAGCACAAAAGGAACATTAATGATATTAAATGTACTAGATGAAAATTGACAAGTAGTCTTTTCAATGAATGAAGTGCACAAAGCTCATGCCAAATAACATCATGATGGGAAAATAAGTAAAGTAAAATTCCAACTAAGAGATAAGGTTCTTTATTGAAATCCCATGAATGTACCATAATGAACAAAGTTTCAAACACTATGGGAAGGATCTTATATAATTCATGCAAAATTTCCTTTTGGGGCTAAGATAATTTACCATCCTTCAAGCCTAACCAAATGATTTCTAGTCAACATTCAACAAATAAAGCCTTTCCTAGAACCAAGCATAACCAGTAACATGAACACCCCACTAGATTTTCTTCTTCCAACTTAGTCATGGGGGAGATGGCCACCCACATTAATATTTAGTATAGACTACCCAATTTTTCATCTTTTTGTTTTACAATTTTCTTCATATGTTTTCCATTTTTCTTACATATTTTACAATTTATTTTATATATTTTATCTTGTTTGTTTTTTTTACATGTTATTTTGTTCATATGGAATCTTCAGTTTTGTTGTGGTTACTACTACTTTTGGAAGATATTTAATGCAATGTTCAATGTTGTGTTATGATTGATTGCTAAATGATCATATTGTATCTTTGGATTATGTTCCTTATAGCTGATGATTGATTCTTTGATGATATCAAGTAGTCAATCCACAACATCTATCCATTCCATCAAACTCTACGAGGCTTAGTATCATGGGAGCATGAGGTCGTTTTACAATTAAACTTAAAATGTAATCAATGATTTTGATACTTAACAGACTTGGAATAAACCAAGTGGGCTAGACAAGGGTGTGACTTCAAGGGAATTTGCTATCTTTTGTTCACAAATTCCCTTTTGATTTTTATGGTCTTTCCTCATTGGTCTCTTACCACTACTACTGTTGACCATAATAGGAAACATGTCTTTGCATGGTGTTGTTTCCATGAAGAAAAAAACATGGAAATTCAAATCACATCCGTTAGATGTAATAATGGGTTATAAACTCTAGTTATGGGGTTGGAAAGACATGTTACCCATGCCTAAAGACACCCCTCTAACTAAGGTGAAACACCACCAAATTCAAGTAATAACACTGCAACAGCAAGTTTGTCTAAGTGTCAACTCAAGGAAAATTTTTCTAAGTGTTTGGCCCATGATCCCACATAGGACTAGATTTGCAAAATTTTCTAAGTGCCAAACAACAACTGCAGAAATTTTCTATGTGTCTTGCTATGCTCACATTCCTCTTGCTACGGTCTTTAGTGTAGAAAGCATAGCAGCACTTTGGTGGTTAGTTTGCACTAGCGTCAAGCTAGAAGTTGCTAAGCTAGCTCAGCATGGAAGAAACATTTGGCAGATCTAACTCTTGAAGCTGCTCTTTCTGCTATGCTCTCGAGCGTATTTGGTGTAGCAAGAACAAGGATTGCAATTTTTTCTAGATTTTTTCTAAGTGTCTATGCTATGCTCTGTCCCATCCTGCTATGCTCTCTAGTGTAGCAAGTGTAGTGGCACTAGACTTTAGTTTTTGCAAGAATTGCCTAACTGTTATGCTATGCTCTAGAGCGTAGCTAGTGTAGCAATAAGAAACTACCTTCAAAAGCTTCTAGATCTTAGCACAAGCCTTCATTCTATCTCTAGCACTTCTCTAGCAAGTAGGATTAGCAACTTGCACTCTTTTTGTACCTCCCCTATGTCCCAAAATTGTACGTACACTCAATCCTACTTGAAAGAGGGGAGAACATAGTCTCATAGCATAGCCTTCAAATTGCACTATTTTGCACTATTTGCAAGTACATTACAATCTTGGTACATGAAATCTTAATAGTGTAGCTAGTCTGGTAGTCTCCTGGGGTCCAATGGAGCGTATCAAAGTGTAGCACTAGTTGTCCCACTGGGGGCGTAGCAAAGGTTAGGGTAGCCCCACCTACCCCTTTACTACATGGCACTCAATCTGCACTTCATGATAATCCTAAGCCTATAAATGCCCCTAAATTCCACACTTTAGGGGTTGGCAATTCATTCTAGCAGTGGGCATTAGCATCTTAGAGCACCATTTGACACTTGAAGCATCTTGAGCACCTCGTACATCGGAGCGTATCAACATCTTGGTAACACCTTTGCATCCCACTTAGCACCGCAGCATACCACAAGCTTGCAGGACACTGCAACAACCAACCTAGTGAGCACAGACCTTGTAGTTGATGTTAGTCTTCACCCCAAGATACCCTGAAGACTTTGGCAACACTGCTACTGCACCTATTTATACCACCGTGTACCTCTGCAAAGCTCATTTGTAATTGCTACCTCCCATCTAGGGTGGTATCATCCTTTCTTTCTCCCATACTCCTTTACATTTTAAGCAGTTTCTCTATTGTAGTTTAAGCATTTTCTTTAACATTCAGCACTACATCCACACTTTCTTCATTATTTTACATGCTTTTTGCACATTTGCACCATCGTTCTCATATTGCGAGAGCCCACTATGCTTAGGCTTAGTCAACCTTGGTACTGTCAAGAACACCATCAGCGCTCACATTTTTGGCTAACCACACCACCCTTTGGTTGCACTCGATACCTTGGTTGTAGGTAGTGAAGTTCCTATTTAATCATCAAGACTATCTAGGGCACTTCGCCTCTGTTTCCTAGCAAAGGCCCTCACATGGAGGTAAGGTTAATGCTATGCACCCATGAATCCCTTGGCATTCCAACTGTTGATGTTTGCTATTATCATAGTTTTTTGGTGCTAGAAGGAGGATCCACCATTCCCTTCTACATTCAGTGGTAGTCCCACATGCTCTCTACACCTCCATTACTAGCTTTGAACTAGCATAGACATGACACCCTTGTGGTTGTCTACAATTTGATTGGTGTAGATTGGTCCTAGTTGTTGGTTTCTCTGGAACCACACAGGACAAGTGTATCTCCTGCACTCGGGCCCTAAACTCTATGTGGTAGAAAGAGTGTAGCTGAAACACCACAAAAGTTTGGCCTCACACTTTTGAATAGAACTCAAGCTAAGTCATGCTGCTGCCCAACAAGAGTACAACATGACCAAACTTGAGAGCCTCCAAAATAGCATGAAACAATGCATGATTGAATAGGAAAATCCCTCGGGGCCCACAGGTGATTTCTCCAACTCCCAACATCTCGGATCAAGGGTTTCAGGCTCAAAATGCATGGTTTTTGCTATATACACTTTGGTCATGCTATGGTTATGCTGTCCAACATAAGATCAGCAGGTGTACAGCATGACCAACTTCTAGGGCCCCAAAATCAAGCCCAAACAGCCCAGATTCGAGCACACGAACCCTCCATGAGCTTTGTCGATGTCCCCTGTAGCTCCCAACCTTCGGAATCTCAAAATTTGAGCTCAGAATCACATGTCTTGAGCCACTTTCGGTTAGTCACGCTGAGGTCATGCTGCACAACATAACCATAGTGTGACCAAGCAACAAGGCATATCAAGCAGTTTTAGGTCTAGTTTCAACATGAACTTAATCCCCAGGGGACAGGCAACAATTGTACTAACTCTCAGGCTCTAGAAAATCAAAATTTGGACCTCAAACATGGCACTTTCAGTTGTTCACATTGAGGTCATGCTGCACAGTGTGACCATAGCACAACCAAATAAAAACAGAGCAAATCAACCATTTTTAGGAATTATCTTCTACATCCAAGCAACCCCCAGGGACAGGAAGCACTTGTACATGTTCACAGGATCCAAAAACTCACAATTTAGGCCTCAAACGTGGCATTTTCAGTTGGTCATGCTAAGGTCACACTAGTTAGCGTGATCATAGCATGACCAAACCAAACTGGCCCAAAACAGCAATAAAATAAAGTCAAATTTAACATCCAAGCCACCTCGAAGAGCAAGCATTAGTTGAGCATCAATAAATAGGCATCATCATCCAAAACTTAGCTCAAAATAGGGCATAAAAACTTGGTCCCGCTGAGGTCATGCTGGGCAGCGTGACCATAGCATGACCAATCAAAAGTATTTTGGTCACGCTGCACACCTGCGACTAGAAACCTACAATATCCCAGTGTCTGCAACACCTTTCGCATCGGGGCTAAATGTCCACCTTGTAATAATTCTGCAACTACGTTCTGACCAGTGCACTTCTTTGTAATTTTTAATCAATACAAACAGTTACATTTTTTCCAATCATATTTACAGTTTACATTATTTTCTATTTATACTTTTTACACCTTGTTTGCTCTTGTCCACGTTTACATTTGCATTTTTTTACGTTTATTTACGATAACCCGGTGCACTACTATTGTGTACGCTAGGGGCAGTCCTTGTTTGATCTATGTGCAGACCATCCAAGGCACTCTACCTTTATTCTTTTTCAGTTTTCCCTCATGCGAAGGCAGGGTCTACTGTATCTCTCTGGAGATCTTTAGGAGTTCGTTTTTCTTCCAGCCTCATGCTGATAATTTCGAACAGTACATTTTTTGGCGCTAGAAGGAGGGCCGATTTTTGTTTGCATCCACTTCTCAGCATCCTAGATCCAGAGTCCACACGCTGCCTTGTTTCCAGTGTCCATTAAAACCAAGTTCTCTCAATCCCAGATGTTGTTTCTGACTTTCCAGACATGTTGTTGTTTAAACCACAGTGTCCTACACTCTATTCTCAAATCCTGACGCTACCCACAGCATCCTGCACTCTGTTCCAACATTAGACATTGTTCATAGTGTCTCTCATCATTTTCTCCCTTCTTAGACACCATTAACAGCATCTAGTAACTTGGTTTTCCCTCCCATATGCTGCACTTAGCATCCACACGCTGTCCCACAGGTCAAACGCTACATTTTAAACTCACTTGCATTTTTGCATTTTAGTTTCCAGGCAACACACTTTACTTCAGTGTTCACATGCTGTTTTCCTTTTTCAGAGTTACATGTTGCATCAGTTTAGGATGGACATGCTCTAGCTTATTTAGGATACATGCTGAAACTCTGCATATTTCATACACTGCTCATATCATTATACACTATCTATTCTTCTTTATGTTGCCTATACTTGTCATACACTGCTCATAGTTTCTTGCCATACGTTGCATATTTCACACACTGTTGACCATACGCTATTGACACTTAACACATATTTTCTCTCTCTTACGCTGCATTCTCGCTCCTACGCCACATCACCCAACTTTGGCAATGGACTCCACACACACCAACACCACCACCATGCTCTTCTTCGACTTTGGTACCATAATCTCCGGTCCCATCACCACCGTCGAGTCCATTGTTGCCCTTGGCAAGATGAACCCTTAGGGGCCATCTCATCGGTTATTGAGACTGCAAGGTAGAGATCCCACATTCACAATCCTAATGCCTGAACGATATAACTTTATTTTTGTTAAAATCCAAGCTAATCTAGCTGTTGACCAAACCGAACTAGAAGCAAAAAGACACTATGAGTTAATTCACAAAGGAGTTCATGACTTCACTCCCACTGCCTATGATGTCATTCCCCTTACTAAATCCTTCCATGAACTCCTATCCCAACTCCTCATGGTGAGGAACTAAACCTCATACCAACCCTTCATAGAGCCTCAAAATGGAGATGAGGAAGATAATTTTGTAGCTCAATCCAAACATGGGGATTCGTACCATACTCTCAGTCCGCATACTTACGCGAACCCGTTATTTCACCCTTTCACGGGAGAGACCATGTTTCTTCACACATTTAAAAGCACTCAAGCACATGTACCTCAACAAGAAGCACCCACTCTTATTCCCACTCTCCCCATGATCAATACTCAATTCAATGCACCCATCTTCATTATTCCTCCGGTCACCACGTTATCCCCTCTCCTACAAGTACAACCCCAACAACCCCCCTCTCAAACTAATGTAGGAGTGACATTTCCATCCCAAGTAATTGGGATGTCATCCGTGATACCCGCTTCTACATCTACTCACTATATACCATGAGTGAAAATCCAAGGGACATCCTTCACCACTTCGACTCAACAAGTTCAGGGCGTTCCCTCACAAATCGTAACTAGACAGTGGGCCATGCCTGGCATGCAGCAATACCAACCCGCTCATTACAGCATACCACCAGCTACAATTCCATCCATGAACATCCCTCAAGTACAACCATCAACAACTCAACAGTCATCATTCCCACCAACTGTGCAGCAGTCTAACTTGTATAGCACCCAAACTAATCAACCTACTGCTACAACGAGTGCCCAAGAATGGGCCAAAGCCAAAAAGATGATGCAAGAGCTCACTAATGAGGTAAAGAGCCTCAAAACCACTAGCATTGAAGAGCTTAAAGTATTGGACTTCTACCAAGATGATCCGATCAGTTCGTCAGTGCCATCTTTAAATTTACCCAAGGGAGTTTCATTACCTCAATTGATAAAATATAACAGGTGAAACACCGTGAAAATTACGAGTCGGCCTTAGGCAAAGATTCGCAATTCAGGCAAGGGCGCATGTCAGAATTCCAGAAGGGAGAATAAGACAGAGCAACACCAAGAGGTGCGTAGCATCAAGTCCTCAACTTCTTGTGCAGATTCCTAATCTTACTATGTTTTCTCTGTTTACGCTATACCACACGACGTAGCGTAATGGCGCTTAGCGTGATTCTGTTTAAACTTAGTCCGGCATCAGAAGGCTAGTTACTTCAGCATAGGGAGAAGCTTGAGCAGCNTCAGAAGGCTAGTTACTTCAGCATAGGGAGAAGCTTGAGCAGTGTATTATGCGACTTCTTGTATATTTTGCTAAGTCTTTTGTTCAAGGTCAGGTTTACGCTCTGTTACGCACGGCAGCGTAATGAGCTCTAAAATAGTCAAAGGCAAAGTCTAAGAAAGTGTGATTGCTCATCATACGCTCATCACGCAACGTAGCGTATCACAGCGTATTGCATCGCCAAGCTAGACATCATTGACACTTCATTACACGCGGCTACGTAAGTGAGTGTAAAACAGCTTGAATCCATTGCTTCCATGTTATGTTACGCTCGTGCACGCAACGCAGCATGAATGAGCATAATATAACTCAAAGACAGTTGAAACATGCCCGACATGCATCTATTCTTTACATGCACAATACGCAAATAAGCGTATTGTGCGTAGTCATGAAATCTGAGACAAAAATGGTCAAATCGACAGTACCCAAAACATTCGGGACACACGTCATCAGGGTTGCACCTTTTCCATAGGACGTCGCAGCCTATAAATACCCCAGTTGACAAAGATACAAGGGTGGGCAGATCAAAGA
Organism: Gnetum montanum; assembly: GCA_015680685.1. Classification (NCBI taxonomy): domain Eukaryota; kingdom Viridiplantae; phylum Streptophyta; class Gnetopsida; order Gnetales; family Gnetaceae; genus Gnetum; species Gnetum montanum. The sequence continues at coordinate 1,587,050 of MNCI01017909.1, read as the reverse complement.
AGAAAAAGGCATTTTTTTTAGCACTGGAGCACTTATCACTTTTGAGCAGAGATACAGAGAGCAGCACTTTGGCAATTGTTGACAGCATCACCTTACAACAGAGACAAAGCACTGTTCGCGTGAGCATCGGCAACAAGAGTAATCGTTCTTTGGAGAAGACACAATTTTCTCCATCAGCAACCACTGGCCATCCTAAACAAAAACTACCTAAGGCGAAAGAAGCAGATCCAAGATCGTGGGATCATCTTGCACTGTTCATAGGCTCTATTGGTCAGAAACAGTTGATCGATAGATGTCAGAGTTTGACCTTCCTTGCATCCCAGCTTTAGCCCACAAGGTAGACCGGATTTCTGTTTGGACAGTTTTATTGTTGTTTTGTGCTTGCTTTACATCCAGTAATCGGGGTCTCCCCAGTGTAACGAGATATATAAAATATACATCTTTCAAGTCAAAGCATAGATCTTGAAACTACGTGTTTCTCTTGTGCTAGCCTCTTCTTATCGTGTTTAGCGTTATCATCGTTACAATTTGTCTACGTCGTTTTCCCCTCATTTTGCGATTCCTCGAATCTAATCGTTCCACGAGATATTCATCGGTTTACTAATTAGTAAGTCCCTGTCTGATCAACAAGACTGTTTAGGGCGCTGCGGATTCATTTTTCTAGCATAGCCCTCGCACGGATCTGTGGTTAAAACAGTGTACGCGGGATTTTGTTTGGTATTTTCCAGTTGCCGACGTTTTCCAACGTTACAGTTTTCTGGCGCTAGAAGGAGGGTTTGAACCTCTGATCCGAATATTTCGGGTAGCCCTGTTAGCGATCCATACCCTAAACCGTAGACGTAATACCTCTAAGGAAGTTTATGGCAAATCGTGTGGTGTAGATCGGTCACAAGGACGATTTCTTTGGAATCCTACAGGGTAGAAAGCCTATTCGTGTTTTTGTTGCCACCCATTTCTTAGATCTGAATACCAGTTATCGTTAATCTCATAGCTCAATGGATTCCTTGTACATGACCACAACTGCCATGGTCCCTGCTGATTTGGGTGCCACATCTATGAACCCTATCGCGGTCACCAGACCAGCTCCTGGCGCAACAGGATCTCAAGGGCCATTGCACCGATCATTGAGACTTCAGGGAAAAGAGCTCGTCTTCATGGTCATAACCCCTGAAGAATACAAATTTATATGTGTTAAGATCCAGGTGAAGCTGGCTCTTAGTCGAGCTGAAGTCGAAGTGAAACGAAACTTTGAGGTGGTCCACCGAGGGGGCCATGATTTCAAGCCAACAGCTTACGACATTATTCCCTTGACTGAACATCAACATGAACTTATCACACAGTTGGTCATGGCCAAAGGCCAGGCTTCATGGGCTATGTTGGAGCCCTAGCATGGGGAAGAGGAAGAGGATGAATTGGTAGCCTAGTCGGAACATTTGTTCCATACTCTGAGCCCCTAAACGTACATAAATCCCTTGTTTCCTTTCAATGGAGAGGCCGCTCCTCTTGACCCAACCATGACAGTGCAGATGCATTTCCCTGCCATGCCGTAGCCCATCGCGCAGCCGTCTGGGCTGCAAGTATAAATACCTCATAGTAACGTGGGGTCAGTTTCGTCACCGTGGGTACTTAGCATCCCATTGGTGGTCCCGATGACCACCGCGCCCCATTTCATCCCTCAGATACAACCTCACACCATATCAACAACTTACCTAGCGTAGATTTTACCATCCCCACCCCCTCCAACTCAACAGATCACCACAGCTGTTCAGCCACAAACATACATCCAACAGCCTGCCCCAAGTCAGTGGCCCAACCCGACGGCGCAACATAACCAGTCTGCGTTGTATGGTGTGAAACCCTCCGTTGCATCCGTAACGCAAGCTCCACAGGTGGTCCCGCAGTATGTCTATCCTTATCTCATGTAGCAGGCGACGGCTAACCCCTCTTCGCAAACCAGTGGATGGTGGTCTTCATGGGCCGCTCCGCCTGCAGGGATCCTCGTCCCACAAGCAGCCAACCAACCTCTCCCATCGTTTTCGTTCCCTAGCGCCGCCCTCCAAGTCCAACCTCCTATGCCTTCTGCACAGACACCTCCATCAACAGGTCTGGACCAGGCCTTCCAGCTTATATAGACTCTCACCGAGGAGGTTCGATGCCTCAAAGCTACTGGTTCTGATACTATTCAGATCATAGACTTTTACCAGGATGATCCGATTAGTCCAGTGGTCCCTATGCTATCATTGCCGCCAGGGATGTCTCTGCCTCATTTTACCAAGTACAATGGGGAGGGAGATCCCAACGCTCACTTGGTCACATTTAGGTCTGAGTCCTTGTTGTTGCAACAGTGGCCACACACCATCATCCGAGTCTTTGCAATGTCTTTAATAGGGAAAGCTTTGGATTGGTACCGAGTCCTCCCACGCTCTTCCATCTCAACCTTGGAAGAGCTGCTGACCCAATTTGTGACCCGCTTCAAATGCAACTTGAAACTGGAAGTCACATTGGAT